>VSMD01093963.1:0-50029 GCA_008750895.1 Mirza zaza
TTTTTGGGACAGAGTCTCACTTTATTGCCCAGGCTAGAGTGAGTGCTGTGGCGTCAGCCTAGCTCACAGCAACCTCAAACTCCTGGGCTCAAGCAATCCTGCTGCCTCAGTCTCCCGAGTAGCTGGGACTACAGGCATGTGCCACCATGCCCGGCTAATTTTTTTCTATATATATTAGTTGGCCAATTAATTTCTTTCTATTTATAGTAGAGATGGGGTCTCACTCTTGCTCAGGCTGGTCTCGAACTCCTGAGCTCAAACGATCCGCCCACCTCGGCCTCCCAGAGAGCTAGGATTACAGGCTTGAGCCACCGCGCCCGGCCTGTAATTTTTAAAAATAAACAATTATATATCTAAAGAATCCAAACTTCAGGTTTTGGATTTTGTTTTATTTTTTAAGCCTCCCAGAGTGCTAGGATTACAGGTGTGAGCCACCAGGCCCGGCCCCGTATCCAAAATTCTTAAGACCAGAAGTATTTCACATTTTAGAATTTTTTTTTTTTTTGGAATATTTTCATTGTATTGGTTGAACATTGAAATCCAAAATGTTCCAATGAGCATTTCCTTTGGGCTTTATGTCAGTGCTCAAAAACTTTTAGATTTTGGAGCATTTTGGATTTCAGATTTTGAATGCTCTACCTTTATTATAAATAGAATAGTTGTTTAACATTAAAGAATATTTTGCTAAACCCAGAAGATGAGGAGGTGTTTAGCTTTTTAAACTTGAATTTGAGAGGAGAATATTGATTTTAATCAGTTGTCCTCTTAATTGAAAGCCTTGAAGTTTTAAAAGGAATTATCGTTTTTTAATTCAACAGGAGTTAGAATAGTTAGCTGACAGGATAAATTCTAAATCAGTTCAGTTTTGCCATACTTGAACATATAACTTCAATACTTTTTAGTGTCTTTTCCTAGCAGTATTTATAAATATTCTATTAGGGGTAAAAATACTCACCTGTGTACTATTGGTTTTCCTCTAAGTAACTTTATTTTTATCTTCTTTTCAGGACCTGACTGGCATAGAATCCATGGATCAATGTCGCCATACCTTGGAACAGCATAACTGGAACATAGAGGTATTGATTGATTCTGAGCTTATTTCTTTTTCTCTTTTTCTTTTTTTGATGAAAGAATCAAAAACATATTTTTCCATCGCAGGAATCTTTTCCCCCTCAATAGATTTTTTTTTTTTCATAATTATGAGTCTTTAAAAAGAAAAGTGTAGGTTTTAGGAAAACAGTTGATTTTAGAACAGTGTTAATTGGTAATGCTTAGATAGTAACTCTGCTTAGATAGTATGCCAATAATATGTATACAACTTTCCAGTGTTGGTTACAAGTACATCAAAGAGAATGCTTCTTTTTTGTACATGCTGTGGAAAGGTAGTACATGATGCAAATTAAATATGTTAATAAATTCTATGTCTATTTTGGGGGAGGTACTTTCTAAGTTTTATATAGACTTTATAAAACTTATAGTTTTTTATACACTATTTTATTGACACCTAAAGACACATAGCTGTTAGAACTTTTTGTTAATATCAGATAATGCTTTTTGTTTAGGATTCTAGTTTGATTTATTAAATATTGCCACCCCTGCTATTTTTATTTATGTTTGCTTTGTGATTATCTGGTGTAATGTTCAACTCTTAACATGAAATAACTTATAGAAGTTATCACACGTTTGTTGCAAAAATACCCATACAGCTGGATACACACGCTTAGGGAAAAGATTTCCAAAGGCACAAAGAGAAAAATGATCACCCTTAATCCCACCACTTCATGGATAGCTAGTGTTATATTTTAGTGTCTGTTCTTTCAGAAGTTTTGTTTTTTAATATGACTATATAGGTTTATATATAATTTTCTTGATCTCAGAATTTCTTTACACTCTTAAGAATTATTGAGACCCTCCAAAGAGCTGCTTTTTCTGTGGGTTATATCTATTGGTATTTGTTACCATATTACAGATTAAAACTGAAAAATTTCTTAAAGCTTATCATTTTTTAAAAACTCATTACATGTTAACCAAAATAACATTTTCATTAAAAATAACTATATATTTGCAAATCTCTTTAATGTCTGACTTAATAGAAAACAGCTGGATTTTCGTATGTGCTTTAGCCTGTAAGCAGTTTTAATATGTAATTTTAGTTTAAGTATGTGAAAAAAATCCAGCTTCATTCACACATGTGGTTGGAAACAGGAGGAATATTTCATTAGCCTTTTCAGATAACTGGATATTCTTTGATACTGTGGTAGTTACTTAAAACTTAGTTGCAATATGGAATTCTTTTGTTTGTTTATTTTGCAATATGGCATTTAAAACTGTATCAGTTAACTTTTTATATTCCATTACATTAAAATCTATGGGTTTATCTTGTACTTTGACAGGATCTTTTACCAGTGTATGATTTTATAACTTCATGCATTAGTTATCTGGAAAATACTGGTTCACTGAATTAAAACAGGTCTTCTAAATGTTGATACATAAATAGTATCATTTGTTAATAGCACCACAATACTCATCAGAATAGCCTTTAAGTATTAGGAGACTGTGAAACCTACAGTGGCAAATACAAGTTTTCCAAAACTTTAATTTTTGCTTGAAAGTTCTAATTTTATAATTGATATCAAATGCTACCGGATGCGATTTTTTTGTTTGTTTTTTTTGTAGGCATTGTCTCACACTGTTGCCCATGCTTAGAGTATAGTGGCATAATCATAGCATTCACTGTAAACTTAAGCTGCTGGGCTCACACAGCCTCCCAAGTAGCTAGGATTACAGGCATGACACTCTTCCCAGTCAATTTATTATTATTATTATTTTTTTTTTTTGCAGAGGTGGGTTGTCACTATGTTGCCCATGATGCTATGGAACTCCTGGGCTCAAGCAGTCCTCTCACCCCAGCCTCCCAGAGTGCTAGGATTGTAGGCGTGAGCCACCGCACCCATCAAGAGTTCTTTATGTATTCTGAATACTACACTATCAGATATTTGATTTGCAAATATTTTCTCCCATTTTGTGAGTTGTCTTTTTATTGTCTTGAGCCTTTTTTTATACACAAAAGTTTTTCATTTTGATGAAATCTCATTTATCTACTTTTTTTTGTTACTTATGCTTTTGGTCTCTAAGATGCCATTGCTTGCCCCAAGGTCGTGTTGTTTTCTTTTAAGACTTTCATGATTTTAGCTCTCACATTTAGATCTTTGATGATCTTTGAGTTAATTTTTGTTTATAGTGTGATTTAGAAGTTCATCTTCTTTCTTTCGCATGTGGATATCTATTTGTCCTAGCATCATTTATTGAAGATTATTCTTTCCTCATTGAATTGTAAAACTAGGGGACAACCTGAAATTATCCAAACCACAAAATTTAAACCCAGCTACCAAGTTTAGAGGGCATATAGCCTTCTCAAAGACTACCCTCACTGCTGACACCAACTGCAATTTCTGAGGGTTCCAAAAACCACCCTTGGGTTTGATAGTTCACTAGAAGAACTTACAGAAAGCTGTTATAGTCATGGTTACAGTTTATTACAGGGAATAGGTACAGATTAAAATCAATTAAAGGAAGAGACATAGGGCAGAGTCTCAGAGGGCTTCAAAGATGAAGACTGCATACTCCTAGGGAGTCAGGACACATTTCCCTTTTGGTATAGATGTGTGACAATATGCATAAAGTACGGTAGTCCCCTCTTATCTGTGGTTTTGCTTTCTGCAGCAGTTACAATCAGCTGTGGTTCAAAAGTACTAAATGGGAATTTCCAGAAATATACAATTCATAAGTTTTAAGTTGTACATTATCCTGAGTAGCATGGTGAAGGCTTGTGCTGTCCTACTCCATCTTGCCCAGGATGTGAATCATCCATTTGTGCAGTGTCTCCAGCTGTATACACAACCCCCTTATTAGTAGCCTAATCCATTATTAGATCAGCTGTCAGAATACAGTGCTTTTGTTCACATAATCCTTGTTTTACTTAATAATGTGGCCCCAAAGCTCAAAGAGTAGTGATGCTAGAAATTTGGATATGCCAAAGAGAAGCCGTAAGGTGCTTCCTTTAAGTGAAAAGGTGAAAGATCTCAATTTAGTAAGAAGAGAAAAAAATTGTATGCTGAGGTTGCTAAGATCTATAGTGAGAACGAATCTTCTATCTTTGAAATTGTGAAGAAGGAAAAAGAAATTCGTGCTAGTTTTGCTGTCCTGCCTCAAACTGCAAAAATTACAGCCACAGTGTTAAGATGGAAAAGACATTAAATCTGTTTGTATAGAAACGTGTTGCGGTGGATGGCAGTCAGGTTCAGTACTATCTGTGGTTTCAGACACCCACTGGGGGTCTTGGAATGTATCCCTGTGGATAAAGGGAACTACTATATTGCCAACCAGAGAAGCTCACCTGAGCTTGGTGTGTTGAGAGTTTTTATTGGGGCTTCATTACATAGGTATGATTGATTTGATTGGCTGCCCACATAGTTGAACTCAAATCTTCAAGTCAACAGATACTAAGTTACTTAAAGTTCCCACCCTACACCACGTGGTTAGTCTTTCTTCGTGGTCTTCTTCTTTTTTTTTTTTTTTAATTTATTTGTTTGTTTTTACTGTTGTTTGAGACAGGGTCTCACTGTGTTGCCCAGGCTGGAGTGCAGTGGTGTGATCATAGCTCACTGCAGCCTCAAACTTCTGGGCTCAAGTGATCCTCCTGCCTCAGCCTCCTGAGTATCTGGGACTACAGGTACTCTCCACCATGCTGGGCTAATTTTTTTTTTTTTTTTTTGTGGAGACGGTGTCACTATGTTGCTTAGGCTGATCTTGAACTCCTGGGCTCAAGCAGTCCTCCCAAAGTGCTAGGATTACAGGTGTGAGCCTACATATGAGCCCATGGTTATCTTTGTGGTGTGTCCAGCTTCCATCCTTAGACTATCAGTTGTCACTGCTCCAACACACGGTATAGTAAGTAACAAAGACATTCCTTTCAGACATGATGTAGATTACCTCCCAGAAGCCAAAGGCAAAGGCCAGACATCTCTTTGGGTAATGGCAAAGTTTTTTTACTACACTAGGACAAATATCCATTTTCAGAGACAGAGTTAAGAAGAGAATGAGTTTTAAACTGAGTATGAGCTATCTGCCAGGAGTTCTGTTAGTATCTTTTTTTTTTTTTTCCAGACAGAGTCTCGCTTTGTTGCCCAGGCTAGAGTGAGTGCCATTGGCATCAGCCTAGCTCACAGCAACCTCAAACTCCTGGGCTCAAGCAATCCTCCTGCCTCAGCCTCCCGAGTAGCTGGGACTACAGGCATGCACCACCATGCCCGGCTAATTTTTTCTATATATATTAGTTGGCCAAGTAATTTCTTTCTGTTTATAGTAGAGACGGGGTCTCGCTCTTGCTCAGGTTTGTTTCGAACTCCTGAGCTCAAACTATCTGCCCGCCTCGGCCTCCAGAGAGCTAGGATTACAGGCGTGAGCCACCGCGCCCGTCCCTGTCAGTATCTTTATCTATGGCTGACTTGTTAAATTTTCAAATGAACTCTGAGAAATATTTTTCCCTCCTTTTGCACTTGAAGAAACTGAGGCTTGTATGTTGAGTAACTTTTCTGAGTGATGGAGCTAGGATTCAGACCAAAGTTTCTCTACTCTAGTGCCCTTCGTCAGATGCCACTCGTCGGGACAGCCTCATTGCATGACTCTAGGGGCACTGTCCACATTGTATTCTCTGTGGATGGCTTTTCTTGGGATTGTGCAGTGAAGGACTTTATATCCCAGATACCCTAGATATAATAATACATACCATCTGAATAAAATCAGTGTGCTTGCTCCATAAGTGTAGCTTCCAGACAAATTCCCCGGTCTCCTCTACTGTGTATACATTCTGGAGCCATCACTCCAGATTGCCTCCTAGTAGAGCAAGTTAAAAGGTCCTTGAAGATACGCTCCTCAAGTGTCCTTTTGATGTATTAATGATCACCCTGTTTTGGAATGCCAAGCAGTAGTTACTTCATCTCTTCTGGGTTGATCTGAGCATCACTGAAACTCTTGCTACTGGTTTCCTTTTCAGGCTGCTGTGCAGGACAGATTGAATGAGCAAGAGGGTGTCCCGAGTGTTTTCAACCCACCTCCATCCCGCCCCCTGCAGGTCAATACAGCTGACCACAGGATCTACAGCTATGTCGTCTCAAGACCACAACCAAGGGCAAGTTATTTTGTAGCTGGAATTTCCCCCTTTTTTTATGTTATAAGTTCATTCGTTTGGTTATATTGATGTCTGTATGGTAGGAGTAAAAGAAATATACAGAATGTAAACCTGTTAATTAGACCCGGCCCCTTGGGTATATATAATAATTTTGCCTTCATTCCTCAATGAATTTATTTAGAAACTATTCATTTTTTCTTTTCTTTTCCTTTTTTTTGGGGGGAGGGGCTCACTTCTATCACCACTAAATCATTTTTTCCATTTCCATTCTTTGCAAGTTATTTGGAGAATGTTTTCTGTGTTTTAAGTTAGAATCTGTTTACTCAGTTCTTTGTTGCTTTAGTTTACATAATCTTGAGCTACTGCTGAGGAAAATCAGCCTTGAAGAGCTAGTAGCAAGAAGGTGGTTCATCTAAACTTAACAGGTATTTAGGATCCTCTAATAACCTGTTATTTATTTATTATTTTTGGAAAGACATGACACAAAAAAAGAAAAACAAAATAACCTGATATGTTGCTATTGAGGATCAAGCCATGAATAGCCAGTCTTCCCATTTCAAATTTAATTTCTTTCAGTCTAGTTAGAGAAGTAAGATGTATATACTATTAATGACCTCTAAAGAACTTCTTGGAGTTTCTCTTCCTTTTTTTTTTTTTTTTTTTGAGACAGAGTCTCACTCTGTTGCCCGGGCTAGAGTGCCGTGGCATTAGCCTAACTCACAGCAGCCTCAAACTCCTGGGCTCAAGTGATCCTCCTGCCTTAGCCTCCCGAGTAGCTGGGAATACAGGCATGTGCCACCATGCTCAGCTAATACATAGAAAATATGTATTTTTAGTTGGCCAATTAATTTCTTTCTGTTTATAGTAGAGACGGGGTCTCCCTCTTGTTCAGGCTGGTCTTGAACCCCCTCGGCCTCCCAGAGTGCTAGGATTACCGGCATGAGGCACCGTGCCCGGCCCTTGGAGTTTCTCTTTCTTATCCTTGGTGTTACACTCACCTCTTACACTTAGATTCCTAAGAAAGCATTCCCTTTAACCTTGTAGCAGTTAGAATTTACTGCATTACCATACCTTTTTGTGGAGTACTTGGCATTTAACAAAATGTTTCTAGGCAGTTGTTCTGAGGTACTCAGAAGTATTATAGAAGAGCCATGTCAGCCAGGGGACGCCAGAGCTGCCCAACAGAAAGGGTCTTAGGTCAACCCTCGCACTCACTTGCTTTTTTCTCAATTCCTTTATTCTACTCGGGATTTAATTTTTTAAATACCTCAGATGTCACAAAGCGCGGCAATAGAATAAAAAACTGTAGTTTTCTTTTCATGCAAACTTATTTATTTGGATTTTTTTATATTTCAAATTAGTGGTACATTCAAAGAGTAATTTTAATCTCTATAATTTTTCATGGTGTGATTTTTTTTTTTTTTTTTTTTGAGACAGAGTCTCACTTTATTGCCCAGGCTAGAGTGAGTGCCGTGGCGTCAGCCTAGCTCACAGCAACCTCAAACTCCTGGGCTCAAGCGATCCTCCTGCCTCAGCCTCCCGAGTAGCTGGGACTACAGGCATGTGCCACCATGCCCGGCTAATTTTTTCTATATATATTTTAGTTAGCCAATTAATTTCTTTCTATTTATAGTAGAGATGGGGTCTCGCTCTTGCTCAGGCTGGTCTCGAACTCCTGAGCTCAAACGATCCGCCCACCTCAGCCTCCCAGAGAGCTAGGATTACAGGCGTGAGCCACCTCGCCTGGCCCATGGTGTGATATTTTTTGAAACATTCACCCACATGAAGACCTGGTTTATGTTCACATGTTTCACAAATATAAATTGTCTCTCTTCCTCCTTTGATTTTTCTGTTAGAACACACAACACGATCTTTGTGTTTTTGTTAGGGTGAGGTGTGATTATATGGAGCTTTCCATCTAAATGTTGCTCTAAGTTAGTGGATAGTAATCTACCCCTGAAAGTTAGTGTATCATCTCTGCATTTACATTTTACTTGTCCTTTCATGCTAATGAAAACAAGAAAAGATACTGGAAACAAGAAAAGATACTGGAAAAATAGACAAAAATCCCCTTCCTCCTGCGGTGAAACTACGTGTTGAATGTGGCTCAACATACAGGCTGCTACCGATGCTAACCATGTCGAGTCACACTCGACATCCAAGTGCAAAGGGTTAACATAATATGATGTCTAAGAAACACTTTGTAAACTATAGAGCCCTGTATATATGCTAGCTTTAATAATTAATAACTAGTTAAATCAATATTGTTAATAGTTGGCATTATTACTAAGATTAGCAGCTACATCAGTATTTGTCATTGAGATAATGTAATTATCATTTATATGCAGTTGTCCAAGGATAGTAATAGTGGTTATCTTTCCTGCTATTTCTGTATACCATGTTTTGATGTCTATATCTGAACAGGAAATAATTAATATTTATCATTTGAGGAAGTTAACTTACAATTGAATTTGACACAGGTGGCTGCAGAAAAAGTATCAACGCAGATTTAATGCAAAAATTATGTGAAAAAAAGAAAAATGATAGTATTAAATGAAATTGATCAAGGTCAAAGGCAGTGGTTTTAAGAAAGATGGAGGTGGCCAGGGAGAGAGAACTGTATTGTAGAAGAACCCAAGTGAAAGGATAAAAAAAAAAAGAGTGAGAAAATTTGAACTAGCCATTTAGTAAAGTATTAAGGATTGAGGGATTGTTTGTAACTTTGTTTTTTTGAATTTTTCAGGGGCTGCTTGGATGGGGTTATTACTTGATAATGCTTCCATTCCGGTTTACCTATTACACAATACTTGACATATTTAGGTATGTACCTTTGCATTTATGTATTAGTAGCAACAGAGTAGACTTTGGAGCTGAAACTTAGACCAGAATGAAGTTTTGTGCTCTATCAATTTTGACTTGCCAGTTTGTCATCAGGTTGAATATTCTTCCTGAACTGTCTTTTAATATTGTATAAAAATATTTTAAATTGTTCAAGTGTTGTGGCAGGTATTGTGACATGAAATTGTTTAAACTAGTCTTGCCTATTGTTTGCCAGAGTCAGTCTGCATACATTTATCAGTCTCCCCTCTCCCCCCACCATGTTTGTCTCCTCTGCATTTTCTATTTGAACCCCACACCCTTTCCTTTCTAAGCACCGTTATCTCCTAGCTTCACACTCCTTAGAACTTTTTTCCTAAAACCGTCACTCCTCGATCTGACTACTCACAATTCCAACAAATTCTCTTGCTCTGTGATTAGCCATCTCCCACAATAGTTGCACGGCTCTAGACACTCCTCCTGTGCCTTTTCACTTTGCCCTGGCAGCCCCTAGGTTGCTGACACCGAAACCCTTTTGTGTATACACCCACTTGCTTCATGCCTTCACCTGTCTTCTGGCTTCCTTCATTTACAAAGAGCCCATCATAAGAAGCTACAGAGTATCCAAGGCCAGAAAATGTTGAGTCAGGCCCAACTTCCTGGCACATCAGGCTTGGGGTCTCTGGTCTAGAGTCACACCTAGCTTTATGGAGAACTAAAATGTTTATGGGCATCCAGGCCAGCAGATGGAGCTGTAATATGTGACCTGGGCCTTGCATGCGGGGAAACCTTACCTCCCTCCAAATATGGAACAATGTTTGCCCTGCTCTAGGGAACAGAGGCTGGAGCTGAAGACAACGTAGCTGAAGTGCAAGGGTCAGATAATACCTTTTTCGTTGACTTTTTATGAGACTGCCTACTTAATGGCTTCCTGGCTTTAGCAAAGTTCTTAATGGTCACCAACTAACCTCTTAGTACTCTTTCCATCCCTGTTTTATTTAAGAATGGGCATGTTAAAACCTTTAAAATCAAGATGATGACTGAATTGACATCTCTATTTTTTAAAAAAAACTGATTGTCCTAAATTGTGTAAGCCATGGGAATACATTATAGTGAGAAACAAAAAAATTAAAGCCTTTATTATTCACCAGAATTTGAAAGCTTAAAGAGATAATCCCCCAATACAGTTTCTTAAAAAGTAGCCCAAACATCAGTCTTCTAAAGGATTTCTAACCACTCCCTCCATGTACACAGCTTCTTACACTTTGTGTTTTTACTTTGCTCTGTAATGTTTTTGTCAATGAATTTGATTTGATTACTCGGGAGAAATTCCAAGTGGAATTGTATACACATGGGGAATTTGTTGAGAGGATAAGGAATTGGCTCAAGATTTGGTAAGGAAAGTGTCATAGTTTAGTCACCTTTTCTGTGCTGAAAATTCTTCAAGTAAATGAATATTGTTTGCTTTTCTAGGGTAAATATGCATGGCATGTGTTACTAATTTAAATGCAGCCGTATCATGCAAGCAACTTGTTTAACGTTATGTAGCACATTGGCCTCTGCCTCGTTGCCTTCTGTGGAAACCCAAAGGATAGATAAATGGTGCTAGACAAATATAATAGGATGGGCTCTTTAGAAGCAGATGTGTGGTACCACCAGGTAATGCATCCTTAATTTATAGTAGCTGCTAGTACTCCAAATCTGCCAGTGTACTCTGGATCAGTTTTATAATTTCCTCCATATATGCCATCAGCAAAATTTACTTGTCCCTTTGAAGATCAAGGAAGTCCTGACTGTAAATTCAGGTTTAAATGTCCTTTTTATAATCTGAATGGCTTGGGAGTATGAACTAAAAATTCAAAATCCCAGGAAAACAGAAAGGAGGAGAGGCAAGTAGGACAACCATAAAGAGATCTCTGTTCTAGAGCAGCCCTGTCCAATAGAATTTTCTTTGATGATAGAAACATTCTGTATCTGCACTGTTTAATATAGAAGCCATTAAACACATATGGCTATTGAGCACTTGAAATGTGGCCAGTGTGACTGAGGACTGAATTTTTAATTATATTTAGTTTAATAAATTTAAATGTAGAATAGCCACATGTGTCTAGTGGCTCCTCCATTAGGCAGTGCCATTCTAGAGAGCCTGGTCCACAGCCTGACCCAGGATCTTTTTGGATACTGTGTCTTCTCTTCCCAACCTTTCTGGCCCTAAATTTTTCTGCAAAAAATATTCAGGATTTGTTTAGACCAGTGTTAGAATTTGTAACCCTACTAGAATCCTACATTCTTTTTGAACAGGTAGTTGACCAACACTTGCTACTTTGTGGCTTTTAAGTCAGACCCTGAGGTTTGATGTCTACTCACAGACCATTCACCTCCCTTTGTTGCCATGCCTCTGGCTCTATTATAGGAATCTGTACAAACTGGCCCACTCCATATGCACTACAGTAAGCTGGATTCATGTGATATTTATTCCTTCCTCCCCAGGTTTGCTCTTCGTTTTATACGGCCTGACCCTCGCAGCCGGGTCACTGACCCCGTTGGGGACATTGTTTCATTTATGCACTCTTTTGAAGAGAAATATGGGAGGGCACACCCTGTCTTCTACCAGGGAACGTACAGCCAGGTCAGTGCCACAAGCCATATAGATGCCAACTTACTGAAACTATTCTGTCCTCAAAGGAAATCACAGCCCAGCACCGATCATGTCATTCTTTTACTCGAACACCTTAAATAGCTCTTCACTGCCTTATAGGGAAAAAAAGATCACATCTTTTAGCTGGGCCCTTCTTGATCTAATCCCAACTTTCTTTCGAGGTCTTTCCTAAATACCTTGTTTTCCCGTACCCTAGGTTCCAGCTCAACCATTCCCTGAACATACTCCGTACTTTCCTACCCTGTGCCTTTGCTTTTGCTGGTCCCTTCACCAGGAATGCCTTCCTCACATTTTTGCTAATTAGAACCTTGCCCATCCTTCAACCAGCTCATGTCACTTTCCTGTTATAACCATTGCTGATTGTTGTGCCCTATCCTGCCCTACCTTGCAATCTAAAATATTAATCTTTCCTTTTGTTCTTCCGTGGTTTTTAAAAAATTTATAGTAGTTTCACATTCTTCCTTACATTATAGTTATTTGTGTTCATGTCCAATCTCCTCTACCAAATCATAAGCCCCTTGAAAATAAAGCCTAAATCTTCTTTGATCTCTCACAGAATTGAATAAGGGCATAGACTATTCAACTTAAGCCACATAGACTTTTTTTTTTTTTTTTTTGAGACAGTCTCACTTTGTTGCCCAGGCTAGAGAGTGCTGTGGCGTCAGATTAGCTCACAGCAACCTCAAACTCCTGGGCTCAAGCAATCCTTCTGCCTCAGCCTCCCGAGTAGCTGGGTCTACAGGCATGTGCCACCATGCCCGGCTGATTTTTTGTATATATATTTTTAGTTGGTCGATTAATTTATTTCTATTTTTGGTAGAGACGGAGTCTTGCTCAAACTGGTTTCAAACTCCTGACCTTGATCGATCCGCCCGCCTCGGCCTCCCAGACCACCGTAGACTTTTGACTGTTACCACAGGGTTGGAAAAATTAAGATTTCTGTAGGTGTTAGGCATATCTGTAGTTTGCCAGAGAAAAATATAGGATTAACTGCGGGAATAGGCAAAAGGGTAGTTCTGTTCTGCAGCCTCCAGGATTCCTGAATCTGTCGAGAGAAAGAGAAAATATTTACCCTTGCTTCCTGCTTTGATTTTTCCACATCTACTTTTTCTCCCACCCCACTCAGCAAACACTAAGCACCTACTATATACCAGGCACTGTCCTCAGTGCTAGAGATACAGAGCTAAATAAAATGAGCATCTCTTATGTATCCTCTTTACTATGATCTTGAGGGTAGACCACCACTGGCCATTCAGGAAATCTCACAGTGTAATATGCTCAGGAGTGTGCACATGCAGAAGCATACACAGGAGTCTTGGACACTAGCTTTGTCTTTGGAGGTCTTTTAAACTCTGTGTTCTTTAGAATGCCTTTGGGTCCTACAGTCCCCCATTCCTGCTTGGTTTGTAGCCTGGAATCAGGCTCATCTTCACAGTTATTTTTACTTACAAGGATGTTGTAGCTGTGAAGTGGCAAAATTATCACCTCCCTTTTTATATGATCAGATTCTCCTGTTTTTATCTTCTTTTAGACTGTGAGATCAGCTGACTTCTCTGTGATTTGTTGGGGACCTGTACTTGTAAACCTGTCTACTCTCATGTGCCTGATACAATTTAAATCCTAACAACACTAAAACTTTTTCATTAAAGCTTGTTTGCATGGACTTTCTATGGGGGGGAAAATGCCAGGGGTGTGAAGGTAGGAGCCCAGAAATTATTTGTTTATTTGCTCACCTTTTTTCCTTATTTCTCTTTTTGTTCCTAAATACATAGCTGTGTCCATTAGGACCCTTAGCCTAATTAAAAGCTCAAGACACAGTCGTCACAATAATTAGTGATCTTCTGTTTCTCACAGGCACTTAATGATGCCAAGCGGGAGCTTCGCTTTCTTTTGGTTTATCTTCATGGAGATGATCACCAGGACTCTGATGGGTTCTGTCGGTAAGTAAGCCCTTCTCTTTTCTGACCTTTTCTGCTGTGGTTTGTAGTCAGCAAGCTGTTCTCATGTCCTCTTCATCCCTTTCCACAGCAACACACTCTGTGCACCTGAAGTTATTTCACTAATAAACACTAGAATGCTCTTCTGGGCATGCTCTACAAACAAACCTGAGGGCTACAGGGGTAAGTCGTGTTCTCTTTGCCTCATTGAGATTGTTGGAGTATCTTTGGAATGATCTGGAAAGACATACCATGCCATTGATTTACGTGACTGTTCTTTGGTAGACATAATGCTAGTTGCTGTTTTTATATTCTCTCATTTAATCTTCTTATACAGTCCTGAGAGATGAGGGTTGTATTATCTCCACTTTATAGTTTAGGAATCAGGCTCATAGTTTAAGCCACTGGCCCAAGATCACACAGTTAGCAAGTTTTGGAGTGATATCAAGTCTAAATGGATCCTAATGCCCATACTTTACAGTTAACCATTGCCAGAGCCTGTTATATTTTTAAAAGTACCCAGTGCTAGCCAGAAGCTTGCCTTAACTTGATGGGCTTTTTACTGAAGAGTTTATTTTCTTCATCAGCAATTTTAATAGAGCTTCTCGCACAGTGGGTTAGTTGTTTGAGTGCCTTGAGTGTTGATATGGATGCAGAAATTCAGATCCTTACTCACAGTAAGTCCTAACTGGAGTTAAAAATTTTTAGAAGTTGATAGATCAAGGAAAAATGCAGTCATTTCACAGCTACTTCTATCTACCAACACTGAGTGGACACTAGCATGCCAGGCACTGTGCCAGACCTTGAGAACCGAAGATGCAGCAGTTGTTCTCCCTGCATTCCAGAATCTGAGTCTTCACTAATTGTTTTTAAACATGTGATGAGTTCCTGCAGCATATGTTTTGCCATTATAATATGGCTTTGTGGAGGTGAGGGGGTTGTGAATAGAATAGGAGGAGGCTAAGGGTATATTTTAGAGAAGTTTATAAAATCTCTCCTTTCACCGTAAGGAAACTCTTTTTTTTTTTTTTTTTTTTTTTTTGAGACAGAGTCTCACTTTGTTGCCCAGGCTAGAGTGCCGTGGCGTCAGGCTAGCTCACAGCAACCTCAAACTCCTGGGCTCAAGTAATCCTGCCTCAGCCTCCCAAGTAGCTGGGACTACAGGCATGCACCACCATGCCCAGCTAATTTTTTGTATATATATTTTTTTACTTGGCCAATTAATTTCCTTCTATTTATAGTAGAGACGGGGTCTTACTCTTGCTCAGGCTGGTTTTGAATTCCTGACCTTGAGTGATCCACCCGCCTCGGCCTCCCAGAGTGCTAGGATTACAGGCGTGAGCCACCATGCCCAGCCGTAAGGAAACTCTTGTTACAGTAAAATTGTGGTTATTTGGAGACCAACTGTCTAAATTCCTTTGGAGCAGAGAAACTAGCCTTTTTAGAGGTAGAAAAAAAGATATATAGGGAAAGGGCGTAAGGAAGGGGTTAGGCAAGAGGAAGAAAGAAGATACTGATGGCGGTCATCACCAGTAGCATCAGGCTGACACCTGCAGTCTTGTTCCCATTTTGGCTTGACCCCTCATCTAGGGAAAAACTATCCCAAGCAGTAGCCATATTCATTATAGATCCTTTTCCTACTAACAAGTAAACATTATCCTTGAACTCTTCAATCTTCCCCACCATCATTACAACCGCACCTCCACCAGAAAACCCTGCCCTATTCTAATCATCTAGGGATAGAGACACTAATGTGTAACAAAAAGAAAAGACTTAAGAAATTTGGGAGGAAAAAGTGTAGGCAGAGAGTAAATGACACCTCCCTTCTTTCCCAACTGATATTAAAACAGTTTTATAGGCCGGGTGCAGTGGCTCATACCTATAATCCTAGCACTCTGGGAGGCAGAGGCGGGCGGATTGCTCAAGGTCAGGAGTTCGAAACCAGCTTGAGCAAGAGCGAGACCCCGTCTCTACTATAAATAGAAAGAAATTAATTGGCCAACTAATATATATAGAAAAAATTAGCCAGGCATGGTGGCACATGGCTGTAGTCCCAGCTACTCGGGAGGCTGAGGCAGGAGGATTGGTTGAGCCCAGGAGTTTGAGGTTGCTGTGAGCTAGGCTGATGCCAAGGCACTCACTCACTCCTGGGCAACAAAGTGAGACTGTCTCAAAAAAAAAAAAAAGTTTTATCTCGGTCATTGTGAAAAGTCTGAGGGTCGATCTGTTGTATCTTCAAGTCCTGCCCTTGATCTGTTGGGGTTTTTTGTCAGTTTCTCAGGCTTTACGAGAGAACACCTATCCATTCCTGGCCATGATTATGCTGAAGGATCGGAGGATGACCGTGGTGGGACGACTAGAAGGCCTCATTCAACCTGATGACCTCATTAACCAGCTGACATTTATCATGGATGCCAACCAGACTTACTTGGTGTCAGAACGCCTGGAAAGGTACAAGGGAGTTCCTTTCTGGAGCAGACAGACCAGTTGTAAATTTGGAGAGCTGGCCTGGGGCTCCACAAATCTTGACTTTTTTCCTGCCTCAGGCAAATTTAAAAGCTTTGCTCATTTAGTGTCAAAATATTTATGTACTTGGACCTAAATTACTCTATATCAGATCTGTTCTTAGAGATATGAATCAAAATAAAGATAGGGCTCCATGCTCAAGAATGTATATTGTAGGCGGGGTGCGTTGTCTAGCGCCTGTAATCCTAGCACTCTGGGAGGCTGAGGCGGGAGGATTGCTCAAGGTCAGGATTTGGAAACCAGCCTGAGCAAGAGTGAGACTCGTCTCTACTAACAATAGAAACAAATTAATTGGCCAACTAAAAATATATAGAAAAAATTAGCCGGGCATGGTGGCGCATGCCTGTAGTCCCAGCTACTCGGGAGGCTGAGGCAGGAGGATCACATGAGCCCAGGAGTTTGAGGTTGCTGTGAGCTAGGCTGATACCACGGCACTCTAGCCCGGGCAACAAAGTGAGACTCTGTCTCAAAAAAAAATAAATGTATGTTATATCATTTAGAACAGGGGCCTCAAACTTTTTAAATGGGGGGGGGGGCAGTTCACTGTCCCTCAGACTGTTGGAGGGCTGGACTATAGTTTAAAAAAAACTATGAACAAATTCCTATGTACACTGCACATATCTTATTTTGAAGTAAAAAAACAAATGGGCAAAAACACCCGCATGTGGCCCTCGGGCTGTAGTTTAAGGATGCCTGATTTAGAATATCTGAACATGATAGAATTATAAAAAATACAGAATAGTTATAAATCCCATTATTTAAGTTATATACATTAATTATAGTAAATTTGAAAACCACAGCACAAGAAAAAATTAAAGATCACTCATAATCCTACCACCACTTTTAACATTCTGGTATATTTCCTTTTGATTTATACATATTCATGCTCCTATATACATACACATATACATTTTTTGTAAAATTGGAATAATAGTATTTTATAAGCCCTTTAAATGCAATAATATGTCACAGTTGTTCCCCTCATCATTAAATATTACTCTGCCCCTTTTTAAAAATTATTACATGGTTCACGCCTGTAATCCTAGGATTGCTCGAGGTCAGGAGTTCGAAACCAGCCTGAGCAAGAGCGAGACCCAGTCTCTACTATAAATAGAAAGAAATTAATTGGCCAACTAATATATATAGGAAAAAATTAGCTTGGCATGGTGGCGCATGCCTGTAGTCTGAGGCAGGGGAGGCTGAGGCAGTAGGATCACTTGAGCTCAGGAGTTTGAGGTTGCTGTGAGCTAGGCTGACGCCAATGGCACCCACTCTAGCCTGGGCAACAAAGTGAGACTGTAAGTAAGTAAGTAAATAAATTAATAAATTCATGGCATTCCATTATCAAATTACACCATAAATAAATAAATAAACAAACAGACAAACTTTATTTCATGGCATTCCATTATCAAATTATACCATAATTTAACCAGGCCAAATTCCTGGAAGTATAACTTCTGGGTCAGACAATATAAATGTGTTTAAGGCTTTTAATTTGTTATGCCAAAATGCCCTCAAGAATGTTATACAAACTTAAGTTGTTTTTTTGTTTTTTTGTTTTTTTTTTTGAGACAGAGTCTTGCTTTGTTGCCCAGGCTAGAGTGAGTGCTGTGGCGTCAGCCTAGCTCACAGCAACCTCAAACTCCTGGGCTCAAGCAATCTTGCTGCCTCAGCCTCCCAAGTAGCTGGGACTACAGGCATGTGCCACTATGCCTGGCTAATTTTATATATATATATATATTAGTTGGCCAATTAATTTCTTTCTATTTTTATAGTAGAGATGGGGTCTC
Organism: Mirza zaza; assembly: GCA_008750895.1. NCBI lineage: Eukaryota > Metazoa > Chordata > Mammalia > Primates > Cheirogaleidae > Mirza > Mirza zaza. Next base: position 17,920 of record VSMD01093963.1, read on the forward strand.
GCTCAGGCTGGTTTTGAACTCCTGACCTTGAGCAATCCGCCCGCCTCAGCCTCCCAGAGTGCTAGGATTACAGGCGTGAGCCACCGCGCCTGGCCCAAACTTAAGTTTTATGAGAACCTTTTAATAACATGTGAAAATGTTTGTTATATATTAGAAAAATACAGGATAAAACCTCTATAAATATATAATTTTAACCATGGAGAGGAAACTTGCTGAAGGGATGGAAATGTTCTGTCTTAATTGGAGTGGTGATGGTTACATGGTTACTTTTATCAAAATTCATTGAATTCTACATTTAAGATTTGTGCATTTCAGTGCATGTAAGTTTTATCTTAATTTTTAAAGAAAGTATAAAACAGGAATATCTTATCTCTTTAACTATTTTGATTGGCTAAATATCATTCTTTGTAAGAGAAAACAAAAATTTGTAGGAGAGAAAATAGGAAATAAACCAAAATGTTAGTGTCTTCTCTGATTTTTGGAACTCTGGGTAACATTTTCTACAGTTTTCGCATCTTCTATCATGTGTGTTGGTGTATATGTGTGGGTTTTTGGTTTTATGAAAGCAACACAGGCTGGGTGCAGTGGCTCACGCCTACAATCCTTGCACTTTGGAAGGCTAAGGCAGGAGAATTGCTTGAGGCCAGGAATTTGAAACCAGCCTGAGCAAGACCCTATCTCTACAAAAAAAAAAAAATAGACAAATAAGCCAGGTGTGGTGGCATGTGGCTATTGTCCCAGCTACTTGGGAGGCTGAGGCAGAAGGATCACTTGAACTCCAACGTTTGAGGTTGCAGTGAGCTATGATGATGCCACTGCATTCTAGCCAGGTGACAGAGTGAGACCTTGTCACACAAAAAGAAAGACAAAAATGCAGTTACCCAAAAGGGTAGTTACCTGTAAAATACGATGTTGATGATAACTTCATAATAATAGTACTATGTTACATTTATTAGAATTTTGAAAAAAGATAAAATTTTATTTTAAGAGTTAAAAGGGGAGAGGAAAGCTTGCCATTTCTTTTTCTGCCAAATTAAACTGAGAAAAGAGCGCATTCAGGTTCTGTTGTGCTCTGCTTTTGGGATCCCTTATGGTAGAGTGAAATAGTCATTTGCCAAGATTATCAACATTTTTATTCTCCCCCACCCAAACTCAAAATTTTTTTTTTTTTTTTTTTTTTTTTTTGAGACAGAGTCTGGCTTTGTTGCCCAGGCTAGAGTGAGTGCCGTGGCGTCAGCCTAGCTCACAGCAACCTCAAACTCCTAGGCTCAAGCAATCCTGCTGGCTCAGCCTCCCGAGTAGCTGGGACTACAGGCATGCACCACCATGCCCGGCTAATTTTTTCTATGTATATTAGTTGGCCAATTAATTTCTTTCTATTTATAGTAGAGACGGGGGTCTCGCTCTTGCTCAGGCTGGTTTCGAACTCCTGACCTCAAGCAATCCGCCCGCCTCGGCCTCCCAGATTGCTAGGATTACAGGCGTGAGCTACCGCGCCCAGCCTCAAAATTTTAATATAAGTAAACACAGAACTTTGTGAGATTGCTGTTTTCCTTTTATGCTTTTGATCTGTTCACAGGGAAGAAAGAAACCAGACCCAAGTCCTGAGACAGCAGCAAGATGAGGCCTACCTGGCCTCTCTCAGGGCTGACCAGGAGAAAGAAAGAAAGAAACGGGAGGAGCGGGAGCGGAAGCGGCGGAAGGAGGAGGAGGTGCAACAGCAAAAGCTCGCAGAGGAGAGGCGGCGGCGGGTAATGAACCTGTGTTGTGGCCCCTAAACTGCCGAGACGTTGTCAGCTTGGTCTTAATAAGTGTGAAAGGAAAAAACTAGATGTTGGGATTGTGGGTGATTTAAATTTTCCTTACTTTTTAAATAGTCATTCTTAGTGTTAGACAATATGGCATTTTACTAGTGATCTTGTTTGATTGTGTTTATGTATTGCCACGTCTAATCTAACTGGTGTCTTTTAGCCATAATCCTCCCCCCCCCCCCTGCCTTTCTCTCTCTCTCTCTGTCTCCCTCACCCAGTGTACTGCAACAGGCAGTCCTCCTTTCCCAGCCTCCCAAGTAGCTGGCATTATAGGCCTGTGCCACCATACCCAGTGCCCATTCTCTTTTTCCTCAAATAAATACCTAAACATAGTCAATAAATAATGCATAGGATGCAATAGTATTTTGAATTAGGTTGTTTCTGACTTTTACTAAGAGGTTTTTGTTATACATTTAGTCATTAATTTTAAGTTTTCTTCTGACTGTACCATAAACCTACACGTTCATTGTATTTTGTGTTTCTGTTTCCCTATTTGTGCCATAGCCTTACCTTTGTTTTGTGTCTTTACAGAATTTACAGGAGGAAAAGGAAAGGAAGCTGGAGTGCCTGCCCCCTGAGCCTTCCCCTGACGACCCTGACAGTGTGAAGATCATTTTCAAATTACCCAACGATTCTCGAGTAGAGAGACGATTCCACTTTTCACAGTCTCTAACAGTAAGGACCACCTGAGTTGTGTGAGGTGTATGTAGCATCTGTGCTGTAGATTTGGAAGCTTTTATGGACTTTTAAGAGTGTTGTTGGTGCATCTGCTGCTTTGATTGGGGGGGGGACAGAAGGAGAGAGAGAAATGGGCTTGACGTCAGTGGATACCAGGAAGAGTACAGTGAACTGTCGTAGGTCCCTTGAGTTCCAGCTTCCAATTCAAAGCAGTTTTTAAGGCTTTTTAATCATAATGTTTAAGCTCTGCTAACAAAAAAAGTACCTTACAAAAAAGTCCCACAAGATTTCTGTGTTTGAGGGTGGGAGGCTCTTCCATGCTCTCTTTTTTTTTTTTTTGTGAGACAAAGTCTCACTTTGTTGCCCAGGCTAGAGTGAGTGCCGTGGCATCAGCCTAGCTCACAGCAACCTCAAACTCCTGGGCTCAAGCAATCCTCCTGCCTCAGTCTCCCGAGTAGCTGGGACTACAGGCATGCGCCACCATGCCCAGCTAATTTTTTTTATATATATTAGTTGGCCAATTAATTTCTTTCTTCTTATAGTAGAGACGGGGGTCTCGCTCTTGCTCAGGCTGGTTTCAAACTCCTGACCTCGAGCGATCCGCCCGCCTCTGCCTCCCAGAGTGCTAGGATTACAGGCTCGAGCCACCATGCCTGGCCCATGCTCTCTTCTTACCTTGGCTTCGGAATCCCACCAGAACTCCTGCTCTATAGAGAAACTTCTGTAACCTGCTCATGTAACCAGAGAACTATAGAGAAACTTCTGTAACCTGCTCATGTAACCAGAGCACTAGAAGTACACATCTGAATATAAGTATGTTTGCAGTTTTCTCTCCTTTCCAACCCACTTAGCCCATAAGAAGCCCCACTTTTTTTTTCTCCTAAGAGACAGGATCTTGCTACGTTGCCCAGGGTGGCATGAACTCTTCACTTCATGCAGTCCTCCCATCTCAGCCTCCAAAGTACCTGGGATTACAGGTGTAAGCCACCACACTCAGGTTTCTGAGGCTACCTTGTATGTTTGATATCTGTAAAATAAAATACTCAGCATTATGCCTGGATTGTAGTAAGCACTCAAATGCTAATTATTATCTTTGGTATTTATAACCAAAAGAAAGTTTCTGCTTATATTGAGAGTTGGTATGTTGCCTTTCTAAATTTACAGCTATATTAGATTCTGTTGTTTCCTTTATCACTTGAAATAATCAAGAGTAAACTTCATTATAGAAATGAGGATGCACTGTAGTCAAGTGAGGCTGGGTAGCAGGTTCACTGCTTCTCCTTGTTTAACTGGAGAACACTGGGCAAGTTACAGAATCCTTTATAGGACCTCAGACTTCCTATTTGTAAAACAGAAATATACTCTGCCCTCTAATAACTTTAAACTAGAGATATATCATGCACTGAGCTAGGCACTCATACAGATGAGTGAGACACGGTTCTGGAATTCACAGTGCTTCCTGGCCAGTAAGGAATGTAAGACTCAAAGAACTAATAAAGAATAAAAGTATGAGGCTTCCTGGTGAGAGAGAAGCAAATAGCTTCTTTGTTTTATTTCTCTTTCATTTATACATTTATTTATATTGGGGGAAGTACTCATGTCTCCAACTTTGGTGGGGATTTTTTTTGTTTGTGTTTTCTTTTTTTTTTTTTGAGACAGAGTCTCACTTTATTGCCCAGGCTAGAGTGAGTGCCATGGCGTCAGCCTAGCTCACAGCAACCTCAAACTCCTGGGCTCAAGGAATCCTGCTGCCTCAGCCTCCCAAGTAGCTGGGACTACAGGCATGTGCCACCATGCCCGGCTAATTTTTTTCTATATATATTAGTTGGCCAATTAATTTCTTTCTATTTATAGTAGAGATGGGGGTCTCACTCTTGCTCAGGCTGGTCTCGAACTCCTGAGCTCAAACGATCCGCCCACCTCGGCCTCCCAGAGAGCTAGGATTACAGGCTTGAGCCACCGCGCCCGGCCTGTGTTTTCTTTTTGATACAGTCTTGCTTTGTTGCCCAGCCTAGAGTGCCGTGGCATAGGTAGCTCACGGCAACCTCCAACTCCTGGTCTCAAATAATCCTCCTGTCTTAGCTTCCCGAGTAGCTGGTACTACAGGCATACACCACCACGCCTGGTTAATTTTTTTCTATTTTTAGTAGAGATGGAGTCTCGCTGTTTCTCAGGCTGGTCTTGAACTCCTGAGCTCAAGCAGTCTTCCTGCCTTGGTCTCCCAGAGTGGTAGTATTACAGGTGTGAGCCACTATGTCCAGCCACTGGCTTTGGATTTTTTAATTGGCTAATGTGAATGTGCCTCATATAGTAGGTGGTTAGTAAATGTAAATTCCCTTCCCCTGGTTTCTCCTGTTTTTCCCGACTATGGATTTTAGCTTACATGTTCACTAGCAATTGTACTCTTGTACACCTGAGCTCTATGAAACTTCTTAAAGTTTCTACTCTCACCACTGTGATAGATAAAACTATATTTGAAAAACCTAACCAAACTTTCCTGAGAGTTTTGGAGGAAAAAATCTGTTAGGAATCATGGAACACAACAGGCCTGTGCTAAATGATGGCTGCACAGGAGCATAAGAGACATAAAGGACATTGGGAACTAAGAAGTGGGGAAGATAGAAAAGGGGTGAGGGATCAAGACTTTACCTGTCAGGTACAGTGAACACTATCCAGGTGATGGGCACATTGAAAGCTCTGACTTCAGCATTATACAGTGTATCCATGTAACAGAAACATTTATGCCCCCTTGATATTTTGAATACCAAAAAAAAAAGAATAGGCCTGTGGCCACAAGAACCAACCATTCATTAGCTATTCAATCTTTGAAGACTTTTAAATAGATTCTTTTTTCTTTTTTAAAAAAAGATCATCATGACTACCTGAGACTGAGAGAAATGCTTGGTCATAATTAAGGCTTAGAGATGGGAGAGACGTATACAAGAGAAGTACCTTGGTGGTGCTGGCCTGGAATTTAGTACTACATAGAACCAAATAGCGATGGAGTGTTTTGTAGTGCTCTTACAGACCTGTGTCATCTTACTGTGAACTTGTCCCTTCATAAGTAATTTCAAGGAGTGACTTTTGCAGGTGATGCTCAGCTCTTGAGTTAAATGCTAAGATAAAAAAGGATAAACTACAGGAAAATCTCCGGGTCCCATGAATGGGCAGAAAAGTGGCAGCTGACTTTCTTTTAAATGAAGGAGAAATCTAAATTATACTTGAGAACTAATTGTATTATATTGGAACAAAATTTTCTGTCCATTACAAACCAAAAGGGAGGTCTGGTGGTGTCAGCCCTTTGTCATTGGTAAACAAAAAAGTGTAGTTTTATACCAGTGTTTGGAATTCTCAAGGAATGATTGAAAAATAAAGTATTATTTCAGTCTTATATAAAACCTGTGTTGATTGCATACCAAGAATGCTTGGTGCAAATCTAACTGAAGCATCCCAAGAAAAGAAGGAGAGTGAACATTAATGGAAATTGCAGAGGGTCAGAGAAGAGAACTGAAAATGATTGAGGTTGATATGAGAGGTTTATAAAATCATGAATAGATTAGTTAAGAGGAACATGGGGCTGGGTGTGGTGGCTCACGCCTGTAATCCTAGCCCTCTGGGAGGCCGAGGTGGGCGGATCATTTGAGCTCAGGAGTTCAAGACCAGCCTGAGCAAGAGCGAGACCCCATCTCTATTATAAATAGAAAGAAATTAATTGGCCAACTAATATATATAGAAAAAATTAGCCGGGCATGGTAGCACATGCCTGTAGTCCCAGCTACTTGGGAGGCTGAGGCAGCAGGATTGCTTGAGCCCAGGAGTTTGAGGTTGCTGTGAGCTAGGCTGATGCCACGGCACTCACTCTAGCCTGGGCAATAAAGTGAGACTCTGTCTCAAAAAAAAAAAAAAAAAAAAAAAATCCCTAAGGAGGTAAATTTAAGACAAATGAAGGACTATTTCACACGGAGAGGAATAAACCCAGAGAATTCATCATTCTGAGAGGTATAACTAAAAGAAAATAGAAGTAGATTCCTCCAAAAAATGAAGGCTAACTCGCATGGTGTGTTTCTCATCTTTGAGGCTGACCTGAAAAAGACTAGCTGAGTCTTTGTTAGAAGTAGAATGCTAGATGGAGCGGGCAGAGTGTGCCGAGCGTGCCTACTCCTAACGTGTAGCATTAAGAGACAGGGAAAGGCCGGGTGCGGTGGCTCACGCCTATAATCCTAGCACTCTGAGAGGCCGAGGCGGGAGGATTGCTCAAGGTCAGAAGTTCGAAACCAGCCTGAGACCCCATCTCTACTAAAAAATAGAAAGAAATTAATTGACCAACTAAAAATATATATAGAAAAAATTAGCCGGGCATGGTGGCGCATGCCTGTAGTCCCAGCTACTCGGGAGGCTGAGGCAGCAGGATTGCTTGAGCCCAGGAGTTTGAGGTTGCTCTGAGCTAGGCTGATGCTACGGTACTCACTCTAGGCTGGGCAACAAAGCGAGACTCTTTGTCTCAAAAAAAGATAGAGAGAGACAGGGAAGGACAACAGTAGCCTGTACACACGTATTTCTCTCACAGTTTAAGTTTTAGCAGTGTGAAATTCTCCTGGTGTTGCATCCTTTCTCACTAAGGGCTTACCCGTGCCTTATCAGTGCCAGAGCAGTGTGAGGAGGACATTCCCATACAGGGGGAGTCCATGTAAGGCTGTCAGATCTTGATCAGGTTAAAGAATATGTCCACATGTGGAGGCATGTGTAGGGACACCAGCCCAACTGGCCCCAGGGTAGGGGGGGCAAAGCCAGAACAGGATAAGGAGGGTACACATGGGAAGTCCCAGGTTTATAGGGAGGTGGGAGGGTGAAGTCATGATTTGTATATATTTTTTATACGTAGATGTAGGTGCAGGGATGTACGCACACAGATATTCTCTAACCCTATTTATAAAGAGTGCCTAGGAGCAGCAACTCCCCAATAGCAATAAACACACCTAGCACCTAGAGCTTGATTTTTAAATACCATTGTCCACTAAAAAGAGCCAGGGCTCCTTGAAGAAATGGCTGATTCTAGGGCTGGGGCAGCGTATTCCAGGAAGCAGGGAATTGTTCAGAGAATGATGAGGACATGTCAGAAAGACACAGAAGCAAGTGAACCATTCAGGCTGACTCTATCTGGAATAATCTGAATATTAAATTATAAACTGTTGAATAAAATAGGAAATCATGAATCTACATTGATATAAATAAATGCAGTTGAAAGTTTGAGGAACGGAATAAGTCTAGTTTCAAAGTACCTCCCCACAACATAGTGATGAATTACAAAGAGGAAAAGAATGACTTGCAGTGGAGAAGCCCAGCAGACACCACCATAGCTGAGCGATCAAAGTGAGCATAGGTCATGGGACAAATTGTACCTGGATGCGATGCATTGAGTAAAAGGCAGCACATTTCTGTAATATTTGTGAATAAACATCGGAGAAACTGAGGGACATTTTACAAAGTAACTGACCAATAATTTTAAAAATCTCAAGGTTGGGCCAGGCGCAGTGGCTCATGCCTGTAATCCTAGCACTCTGGGTGGCCAAGGTAGGAGGACCATTTGAACTCAGGAGTTAGAGACCAGCCTGAGCAAGGGCGAGACCCCAATTCTACTAAAAAAATAGAAATTAGCTGGACAACTGAAACATATATATAAAAAATTAGCCAGGCGTGGTGGCACATGCCTGTAGTCCCAGCTACTTGGGAGGCTGAGGCAGGGGGATCACTTGAGCTACTCAAGTTTGAGGAGTTTGGAGTTGATGTGAGTGAGGCTAACACCACAGCACTCTAGCCCAGGCAACAGTGTGAGAATCTGTCTCAAAAAAAAAAAAAAATGTCAAGGTCATGTAAGTCAAGGAAAGATTGAGGAATTGATTTAAAAAACTGGATCCTTTTGCTATAAAAGACAACTGGTAAAACTTGAATGGAGCCTAAATTATAATGTACTACATATGTTATGGTAACAATGTGTTGTTTAAATTTCGTAAATTTTTTTATTTGCTTTGTTTTTGTTTTTGAGATGAGGGTCTTGCTACATTGCCCAGGCTGGACTCAAACTCCTGGGTTCAAAAGGTCCTCCTGCTTCAGCCTCCCAAGTAGCTGGAACTACAGACACACACCATCAGGCCATCGAATATTCTGATTTTGAGTGCTGAGTTGTGGTTATGTTGAAGATTGTCCTGTTTGTAAGACATATACCCTCAAGTATTCTGGGGTGATGGGACATCAGGTTGGCAACTCACTCTCAACTGGTTCAAAGAAAAAAATTCTGTGTTCAAAGAAAAAAACTGGGCCGGGCGCGGTGGCTCAAGCCTGTAATCCTAGCTCTCTGGGAGGCCGAGGTGGGCAGATCATTTGAGCTCAGGAGTTCGAGACCAGCCTGAGCAAGAGCGAGACCCCATCTCTACTATAAATAGAAAGAAATTAATTGGCCAAGTAAAATATATATAGAAAAAATTAGCCGGGCATGGTGGCACATGCTTGTAGTCCCAGCTACTCGGGAGGCTGAGGCAGCAGGATTGCTTGAGCCCAGGAGTTTGAGGTTGCTGTGAGCTAGGCTGACGCCACGGCACTCACTCTAGCCTGGACAATAAAGTGAAACTCTGTCTCAAAAAAAAAGAAAAAAACTTCTGTCTTTTCTGTAACTTTGTAATTATTTCTAAGTAAAAATTTTTCAGCATTAAATCAGACAAGTTGTCAAAGCAGATACCGGTGAATCAGTTTAGAGTAGTACTAGCTTGGGCTTGTGTTATTTCTTTTAAAAGGGCTTCCCCACATGTTTGCCCTGGAAAATGGAAAGAACTTGAAGTAGAATTCCATTGTAATGTAGGTATTTCATGTCTCGCAGTCATCATAGGGTGAGTTGGGGGGCATTTGACTTTACAGTCATGTGTGTGTCTCTCTTTTTCTCACCGCCCTTCTTTTTCCATGTGACTTCTGCAGGTAATCCACGACTTCTTATTCTCCTTGAAGGAAAGCCCTGAAAAGTTTCAGATTGAAGCCAATTTTCCCAGGCGGGTACTGCCCTGCGTCCCTTCAGAGGAGTGGCCCAATCCCCCCACACTGCAGGAAGCTGGACTCAGCCACACAGAAGTTCTCTTTGTTCAGGACCTAACAGATGAATGACACTTTTTCTTTCTTTCCATTCCTACCCCAATCCCTAAAAGAAATGGAAAAAACAGAAAACAACAAAAAAAGAGAGAAATTCATATTATTATTATTATACAATATTTTTTTTAAAAAGACTGCTGCATCCTAAGGAAGGATCAGAAACCATGCTGCCTGCAAGAGTCAGAACCTGTGTGTGTGTGTGTGTTTGTGTGTGTGTGCGCGTACGCACGCGAAGTTAGCAATGACCGTACCCCTCAACAAGCCCACCCTTCCTTACAGCCTCTGCACATGCGCCTTCCAGCAAGTGGAGACTGTTCATCTCCACCCCATCCATCGTCCCAGCTGGGGATGGGGACATTCCCATTAGTTCTCATTCATTCTTGCTTTTATGGAAAATAAAAGTGAAAAACCTCCAACCAGCTTACTGCAGCATCTAAGGACTCGCTTCTCCCACCTCTGGAGAAGAGAGGAAAGAGAAAGCACAGAACAGAGATGTTCCTTGAACTGCCCACAATTTACAAATAACTTTCTGTTGCTTTGTAATGACCAAAGGAATGAGACTGACATAGGTGTATTTTTTTTCCCTTAACTTTATTGATAAGGAGCCAATTCTTAAATCCACAAGTTCATGCCCTGGGCTCCTTAGCCCATAGTAGTGTAATAAAGGTGTCCCGGGCTGGTTTGTGCTTATTTCTGCCATTGTTCCTCTCATGTTCCCAGAGGGATCCTTCTCTTTGGTCCAACTCTTGCTGTCCTTTCTTGCCACGTATGTACCCCACCGAGCAGCGGAAGGAAACCTGGGTTCGCAGCCCCACAAAGACCATGTACATGCAGACACACCCAAGTATGTGGTGGGAACTCACCTTTACGCACAACTGCAGCCTTTTCTTGGACTCTGTACCAGGTGGTGGTTATGGGGTGTGAACCAAAGGATAGCAGTTCTTCATTCCTCTTCTCACACGTGCGTACAATTCCTCCCAGCCCCAAGCTTTCCTGAATTGCCAAGCTTGGTGCCTTTCCAAAGGACTAGCAGGGCCCGTGGTGGAGCCAGCAGACCCACGTGAGAGTGCCCTGCCTGTCTCGGATATGTGCTTTAAGGATAGAAAGAACCAGAAGCCAAGACAGAACTTCCAGCCTGTAAACTCTTAGAGGCACTTTTCAGTTTCTGATGTAGCCAGTTTTGGAGGCAGTTTTTATCCTCTCCCTCTATTGCTATGTTGAAGTAATAGGGGTTTTTTTTTAACCTCTGGATATCTCGTCTGTGGTTGAGTTTATGGTAATGGGTACATGGGTCAGGCCATGTATTAACAGATGCCAGTATGTGTTGACAAGTATTCCAAAGCTTTCTGTAGCTAGACTGGTGCAGGCTCGTCGTAACACTGCAACCTACTGAAGTTACTGTAGTTCCTGGCATGCTGTGAGGGCAGGGGCTTCAGATAAAGCATAACTTGCTAGCTTTGTAGTCTCCAAAGGCTTTGTCTCGTGCTTAACTGAAACCTAAGGACCAGTCTTGGAGGTAGCTGTAATGTGGTTACTGTTCTCTGCAGCACTGTTGTTGGCGTAAACATGGGGCAGGGTGAGGCACCTTCAGATAACACCTCAAGAGTCTGAAGATTTCCCGGTGGCCTTGGCATAGGTGACTAGAACACCATCTCTAGGAAAATAGATGAGTGGGAAATTGCCATCTGACTGTCGTCATGAGATGTATCTGGAGTGAACACCAGGATGAACCATATTCTGCATCGAACCTTATGTGAAATCTGCTTCCCTCTGACAGCCATGCGTAGAGGAATGTTACCACTTTGCTCAGACCTCCCTCCCTGTCTGGAATGCACAGCTATTTCCCTGGTAGCACAGGAGGGTGTTAAGGGCCTTTGTTAGGCTAGGTATACTGTGTAAGTATCCTGCCCACACGTCTTTGGGGAAATCGTGATTTTTTTTCCTTCATAATTCGATCTCATCTTACTCTACAATGTGCACTTTATGCCTCTTGACTTTTGATAACTTGTTCAGTAAAGGTCAGATGCCAGAATATTTATTTAAAAAGGTCTCTAATCTTTATGTTAGGACGACTCTGGAGACAGCCTGCCCATTTGCGTTAGGTTCAAGAGGTTTCACGCGCAGCACATTCCCCTTTCCCTTCCCTTTTGGACCAATTCTGCTCTTAGACCCTGTGCCTGTCTCTCTGCTGACCCTAGTGCTGCTGCCTTGGTGCCATTTCCTTTCCTGAGTGAAATACGGCTGCACATTGTCACTTAATGCCAGTACAATCTATGTTACTCCCAAGGACCTCTGGGAGATTGATGGGACGGGCAAGGGAGGAAACACTGAGAAGCTGGTGATATGCGGGCAATTTGCTCGTCTCCAAATCGCCTCTGGGATGTTTCAGCTGTTTCCAAATGGCACGTCACCAACTAAATAAAAACATTTGTTTCAAAGTTTGTTCTGTACTCCCAAGACTGAAGTTGTAGATTCAGCTGCATAACCATGGGAAATGACCAAGCAAAGACACCCGTTTGGAGTCAGTTGAATTTTTGCAGCCTCAGTGGGGCCATTCTGGTCTTTTCTCCCACTTCTGCAGAGTTTCTTGCTGCAAACATTTCTTTCTCCTTGCTTGCCTCCACCATGATAAGAGATAGCCAGAGGAGATACCTATCTCTTTAAAAACTAAAACAAACCTATAATCTTCAAATGGACAGTTATTATGAAAATTGCTAATGGTGCCAAGGCCAAGGAAAGAGTTTCAGAAAATGACTGTGAGAAGGAGTGATACCCCCAGAACGCAGCACCAGGCAAGTGTCACCGTCTGGTGCTAGAACAAGGAGCTCCACTTTACAACTGGTGTTTTTAGGACTTTCGAGGAACGCAGCAACGGGAAATCCATCCGTGAAGGATGCAGTGCCCCGACTTGTACTGCACCTGAGTAGTTATGTGATAATTTACCGAAGAAATCTAGTGTACTTTAAATTTTTTTCATAAAAGTTTACATTGTATTGTAGGTTAACATTAAATGTTTTATAACAAAAATTTTGTAACAAGGTGTGGATCTTTTGTCTAGGAGAGATGTGGCAGATATTTTTCTATGTATGAAGGAAAGGTTGAAACACGCTGGAGGAGGGAGCAGGGAATTTTGCGGTGCTGAGAAGCAAGGAGTTAAAATAGGTCTTCTATCTTGTGTTCCTTTGAAAATTAGCAACTTAGGCAGTATGATGTAGTAGAGCAGACAGATTTGGGTTCAAATTTGGGCCATGTTTTTTTTTTTTTTTTTTTTTTTTAGCTTTGTGACCTCGGGCAAGTTCTTTAGCTTCCATGAGCTTTAGTCCCCAACTATAAATGAAGATAAAGCCATCTGCCTCAGGATAGGTTTGTAGATTAAATCAAATAAATGTATAGGAAGCTCCTGGCACACAGTAGATGTCATTAAGTATTTGTTCCTTCTCTGTGGGAGTATATTTTGAAGGAATATCTTCCTGCAGTAATTTCAGTTTCTTAAAGAATTTTTCATTTCTCCTGTTAGAACAGAGCTATGTCCTTGCAAAGGAGTGGCTAGAGTTGAGTCACTTCTAATCTAATAGATTTTGGACCATTGGACTTCCCCTCCTAGGGTAGTTTTGCTCAAGTTTTCATTTCTGAGAAGAAATTTAAGTCTCAGTTCTCTGTCTTTCTCTTTCCCACTGTCCTTGTGCAAATAACTCATTTTTTGTGAGTACATATTCTTGTCATCTTCAGAGTCTGCCCTGTTTGTCCAAAGAAGTAGGGCCCTCATTTATTTTATTTTATTATTATTATTTTTTTTTTTAATTTACATGTTTAGTGTAAGCCAGAACATCTGCTCAGGCTAGTAAGTCTGTAAGAAGAGTTTATTCACCTAAGAAGCCACTAAAAATGAGTATTTCATAATTGATTCTGAAGCTTATGTATAAAAATTTTGTGATTAATAGAATCAAAGAAAATTCAAGCCTGATGCCAGATACAGATACACCTGGTTTTAATTACTTATTTATTTTTTTAACTCTTTTTTTTTTTTTTGAGACAGTCTCACTCTGTTGCCCAGGCTAGAGTGAGTGCCGTGGCATCAGCCTAGCTCACAGCAACCTCAAACTCCTGGCCTTTACTGCTTCAGCCTCCTGAATAGCTGGGACCACAGGCATGTGCCACAATGCCTGGCTAATTTTTTGTATATATATTTTTAGTTGGTCAATTAATTTCTATTTTTAGTAGAGACAGGGTCTTGCTCAGGCTGGTTTCGAACTCCTGACCTCGAGCAATCCGCCTGCCTTGGCCTCCCAGAGTGCTAGGATTACAGGTGTGTGCCACCATGGCCAGCCTACACCTGGTTTTTGTTTTGTTTTTATCTTTTTTTTTTGAGAAAGAGTCTCGCTTTGTTCCCCAGGCTAGAGTGAGTGCCATGGCGTCAGCCTAGCTCACAGCAACCTCAAACTCCTGGGCTCAAGCGATCCTCCTGCCTCAGCCTCCCGAGTAGCTGGGAGTACAGGCATGTGCCGCTGTGCTAATTTTTTCTATATATATTAGTTGGCCAATTAATTTATTTCTAAATATAGTAGAGACGGAGTCTCACTCTTGCTCAGGTTGGTTTCGAACTCCTGAACTCAAACGACCCACCCGCCTCGGCCTCCCAGAGACCTAGGATTACAGGTGTGAGCCACCGCGCCGGGCCGGTGCCTGGCACTCGACACACTGTCTGGCGTTGCGATTGGAACTCCATGTGCACCTGCACTCTGATGCAGCCTCTCGCTTCCCCGTCCCTCTTGCCTGTGTGCTCAGCCCGGCCACCGCACGAGCTGAGCCTCTCCTAGCCCTCCTCCCTGTGCCTTCTGTCCCTCTTGCTAACTCTCCATGTGACACCCCAAAACTCCCAGAGTTCATCTCCTTTAGTTGGAACCTGGTTGTCCCTTGACGCCACTTCAAAAAACCTCAAGCACAGGCCACTCATTTTCCCAGGAATCTTGGCGCACGGAAGCAGGATCTGTATTTCTTTTCTGCCACTTGAATGCATGGTCCCGAAGGGCAGTGCTAAAGCACATGCCGTCTGCGTGGATGAATTTTTCCTCTTCTGGTTGCTACTAGCCATTCTCCAGGAGCTGGCAGCCAGCAACCTTGACGACCTCCACACCTGCGGACGTAGGTTCCCTGAAATCCTGGCCCTGCTGTTCCTGATTTAAGTTGTGTGGCAGCTGGGTGTGGTGAAGAGGCCTGGGAGTCCAATCGAGATCTGAAATCGTTCTGCTGCTCGCTGTCGTCCAGGGCAAGTTCTGGGCCTCAGAACCTGTTTCCTCACCATCTGTGCGTCACAGTGTCACATCCTGGGAAAGGTGACGTGCTGTTTACACGAGCCGACGTATGTGAATCTCCTGGCATTGGGCATCGGAATGCTGAGTAAGTATTCGCTTTCCTCCCTGCTCTCCCTCTGCCATGCTTCACCCTCCAGGCCTCGGCACCAGCCCCACCATCCTGCTCTGCCCTCAAAGCCTTTCTGTCTCCAGTCGTCTGAATTCTTCCTACTAGAACCTTCTTGGCTTCATTCCCCTCTCCGTTACACACCCGTACCAGTCGTTGCAATTACCGAGGCAAACTCAACCATTCAGTTTCCTTCCCCTGCTCCTCAAACTGCGGAATCCTAGCGTCTGGCAGAGCAAGCTGAGGAGCCCTGGATGTTGGTGCCCGTTTCTTTTCTTTTTTTTTTTTTTTTAGCATTTTTTTTTAATTTCAGCATATTACGGGGGTACAGATTTTAAGGTTTCAATAAATGCCCTTTCCCCCCTTCCTCCACAAGTCTGAGTCTCCAGCATGACCATCCCCAGGTGGTGCACATCTCACTCATTATGTATGTATATACCCCCGCCCCCCTCCCCCTCCCCCCTGCCCAATACCCTATTACTGTAGTTCCTATGTGTCCTCTTAGGTGCTGCTCAGTTAATACCAGTTTGCTGGTGAATATATGTGGTGCTTGTTTTTCCATTCTTGGGATACTTCACTTAATAGTATGGGTTCCAGCTCTAACCAGGAAAATATGAGATGTGCTGTATCACCGTTGTTTCTTAGAGCTGAATAGTACTCCATGGTATACATAGACCAAATTTTATTGGTGCCCATTTCTTAATCCAGCTCTGGGAAACTTCTGTGCCTTTTTGCTGCACAGGGACTGCTACAGCGTGTCTACCTTTCTCAAATCCGAGCCTACCTGGATCCCCGTTCTAGGCCTGTTGTTACAACAACCACTTCCTGAGAAAAATTGAGGTCTTGTCACAGAACTTCATCTTCCTTTTTCACCTCAAAATTGTTTTGTGATACCACCTGCTTCCTCGTTCCCTTCTGTCTTTTGGGTGTGTTTTGTTTTTTTTTTAAAAGAGATGTATGTATGTTATATACAGTAAAACGTCCAAATCTTAAATCCACTGCTGGGTAAAATTTTAACTATATATACACTAAAAGCAATGAGATGTTAGAGGAAAAGGCTGAAGATAGGCAAAGATGTCCCTGGGGCTGTGGTCTTGGAGGAAGGAGTGGGAAGTTGGTGCGTTTGTAGGTTCCAAGGCAGAAGTTGAGGGTGTCCTCTTCTGACAGCTTCTGTCCCCTCAGGCTGGGGGAGGCAATAGGGTCAGAGGTCTAAGAAGCATGGGGATGATTTGGAATAGCTGCTTTGGAGACGAAGAGATTGGGAAGACTAGAATGCTTTCTGGACAATACTGAGGACCCCGGTGAGATTGAGACCATGGATACACGTGTAGTGGGAGCAGTCAAAGAAAGGTGGGCAGCTGTCGCCACTCTACCTCCCAGCAGCCAGTTTCTTTTTTAAAGCAGGTTACATGCGGCATCGAGAAACTATTAGTGCCCCCTTTGTCCAAGGTCTCCTGATCGTTCCCTAGACGCCATGCACTTTCCTGCCTGAAGCTGTACCGCTATTCTAGACAAGTGGTTTAAATGTCTTTTCTCAAATTCCTCTGGTGACCAGCAAGGCAAGTGCCAGACCGTGTGGCTCTGGTCTCCCGAGACTCACATGAGATTCTGATTGAACCCAGCTACTGGCAAGGAGGGTAGGTATGTCATAACTGGCCGATACGCCGATTCGGACACACCAACTGCACACAACTGTTCCATTTCGGTGCCATATCAGAGGGTTTTTGTTACAAGCATCAAATAGGAATCCCGCTGTAGCTAATTTAAGGAAAAAACTGATGTATTGGGAGACTAGGGGGTAGGTCCCCAGAATTGAAAGCCAGCCCTCAGAAAGGATGAGTTGAGGCCGGGCGCGGTGGCTCACGCCTGTAATCCTAGCACTCTAGGAGGCCGAGGCGGGCGGATTGCTCGAGGTCAGGAGTTTGAAACCAGCCTGAGCAAGAGCGAGACCCCATTTCTACTATAAATAGAAAGAAATTAATTGGCCAACTAATATATATAGAAAAAATTAGCCGGGCATGGTGGCGCATGACTGTAGTCCCAGCTACCTGGGAGGCTGAGGCAGGAGGATTGCTTGAGCCCAGGAGTTTGAGGTTGCTGTGAGCTAGGCTGACGCCACGGCACTCACTCTAGCCTGGGCGACAGAGCGAGAGTCTGTCTCCAAAAAAAAAAAAAAACAACTGCCCTTGGAGTGTGGAGACTTTTCCACGCTCCCCCCGCCCAGAGGAGAAGTGGAATGTTGTTCTTGTCAACATCCAGGCAGAACTCAAAGGCCACCAGTGACAAGAAAACATCCAGTCCCGGACTCCAACCTCCTTCCCCTGAGGACAACCTGTAGTGTTTACCCCTCGGCGGGACGTTGCCAATTATACCAACTTGCATTAAAACAGAAACACGCTTTGCTGCCACGCCGTTCGTTCAGACACACCTGCATGGGGCAGGTGCTGTCGTAGCTGCTGGTGGCCCTGCTTCTGACAGAAAGGAAGTAACCAGAGCGGCCCCACCCCACCCCTAACACCGCCACGCCTTAAAATGATTTCAGCCCAAAGACAATAAATAGAATTTTAATCTGATTCATAATGTTGGCTCTAACGTCTTGTATAAAATCAGAAACTAGGCCTGGGTAGGGTGCACAGATTTCACTAGTTTTACACGCATCTGTTTGTACTGTGTGTAGCTCTGTTGGTTTTGTCGCGCGTGCAGATGTGTGCAACCACGCCATGCTCACGATGCGGAACATTCCGTCACCACCAAGATCTCCCTCCTGCTACCCCTTCACGGTCACCCCACTCCCCCATTCCCAACCCCTGGCAGCCACTAATCTGTGCTCAATCTCTCTGATGTTGTCATTTCAAGAATGGTACACGAATGGAGGAGTCAGATGTAACCTTTGTGACTGGCTTTTTTCACTCAGCATGATTTCCCTGCAATCCATCCAAGTCGTTGTGTATATCAATAGCTCGTTTCTCTTTACTGCTGAGTATTCCATGGTCTGGGAATGCCACAATGTGTTTAACCATTCACCCATCAAAGGACATTTCTGTTGTTCCCATTTGGGGGCTATTACAAATAAAACAGCTATCAACATTCGTAGATGTATTTTTTTTTATTTATTTTTTTTTTTTTAGAGACAGGGTTTTGCTCTCTCAGGTTGTTCAGTGGGGTGATCCTTGCTCACTGTAACCTCGAACCCCTGGGCTCAAGTCATCCTCCTGCCTCAGCCTCCCAAGTAGCTAGAACTACCGGCATACACCACCACAACCAGACAATTTTTAAATTTTTTTTTTTTTTTTGAGACAGAGTCTCACTTTATTGCCCGGCTAGAGTGAGTGCCGTGGCGTCAGCCTAGCTCACAGCAACCTCAAACTGCTGGGCTCAAGCAATCCTGCTGCCTCAGCCTCCTGAGTAGCTGGGACTACAGGCATGCGCCACCATGCCCAGCTAATTTTTTTTTCTATATATATTAGTTGGCCAATTAATTTCTTTCTATTTATAGTAGAGATGGGGTCTTGCTCTTGCTCAGGCTGGTCTCGAACTCCTGAGCTCAAACGATCCGCCCACCTCGGCCTCCCAGAGAGTTAGGATTACAGGCGTGAGCCACCGCGCCCGGCCAATTTTTAAATTTTTTGTAGAGACAGGTCTATGTTGTCCAGACTGGTCTCAAACTCCTGGCCTCAAGTGACCCTCCCCCACCTCGGCCTCCAGGATTACAGGCATGAGCCACTACACCTGGCCTCTTTTTTCTCTTTTTCCCAAAGGTGCCACATCAGCAAATTGTGTGCATCTTTTTGCGTGTAAATGTCTTTATTTTTCTGACATAAATGTCCAGGAGGGTGTGAGTAATTGCTTAGTTTTAAAACAAACTGCCAAACTGTATTCCACCGCGGCTATGCCATTTTACACTCCCGGCAGCAATGAGAAATCCAGTTTCTCTACATTCTTGCCAGAATGTGATAGTCACTACTTTTTTTAGTTCTTTTAATAGGTGTGTTAATAATATCTCATTGTGGCTTAATTTGCATTTCCCTACTGGCTAAAGGTGTTAAACATCTTTTTGTAAGTAGATGAAATATCCTCTTTGGTAAAATGTATGTTGATCTTTTAGCTTTTGTTGGGTTTTGAGTTTTTATGTATCTGACACAAGTTCTTTTTTTTTTTTTTGAGACAGAGTCTCGCTTTGTTGCCCAGGCTAGAGTGAGTCCCGTGGTGTCAGCCTAGCTCACAGCAACCTCAAACTCCTGGGCTCAAGCAATCCTCCTGCCTCAGCCTCCCGAGTAGCTGGGACTACAGGCATGCGCCACCATGCCCAGCTAAGTTTTTGTATATATATTTTTAGTTGGTCAATTAATTTCTTTCTATTTATAGTAGAGACGAGGTCTCGCTCTTGCTCAGGCTGGTTTCAAACTCCTGACCTTGAACAATCCGCCCGCCTCGGCCTCCTAGAGTGCTAGGATTACAGGCGTGAGCCACTGCGCCCAGCCTGACACAAGTTCTTTGTCGGCTGTGTGGCTTACTACTTAAAAGTGAGACATTAAGGCCGGGTGCAGTGGCTCACGCCTGTGCTAGGATTACAGGCGTGAGCCACCTCGCCCGGCTTTAAAGTTTCACTTTTAAGTAGTAAGCTACACCACTCAATCTAGCCTGGGCAACGAAGCAAGACTCTGTCTCAAAATAAATAAATAAATTACAGGAGACCAGTAAGTGAGTTTTCCTCAAACCAGTTAGACGAAATCCTGTCCCTGGTTAACAGAACCCTGCCTACCTAATTCGCGTGCACAGCAGATGGCCCAGAGTAGTCACCAAACTGGCGTGGCCCCTCTTGCCCGGCGTGAGGCCTGCTCCACGGCAATCCCCACCTCCCCGCCCTCAGCTTCCCACCAAAGAACACAGGCGGCCAGGGGCAGCTCGGGCGACACTTGGTATACATCGTACATTTATTAGTGAATATCCCTCTGAAATCAGCAACAATATTAAAAAAAATAATGATTGCACTACTTGGTCAAGCAGAACTAGCAACTTTCATTTTAAAAAAAGTACAAATCTGTTAAAAATTTCAATCAGTATACACATATATATAATACAACATACTAGTTATGTTAAATGCTATAAACCAATGTGAATCCAATGGAATGGAAAAAACCACACATTTAAGCTTTAAGAACCATTTTTTTTCTCTATATATTAGCATTTTCTCAAATACATACATGGGAAAAATGAGGTAACTGTAAAATGTGCAAGGAACAGGGCCCCCCAAATTACATGTATTTATATATATATGTAATTATATATATATATATGTGCATATATATATATATAAAAAAAACCTTTCTAACACAGAATGCAGGCGCTGGGCCCAGCCAGGGCTGGGGGAAGGTGGTGAATGGAAGAGTAAACGACGACAAGCCCCCACCACAGGAAATCATTGGTAACATGGCATCTACAGCAAGGTCGGCAAATCACAAACATCCTAAATAATTGTTTCATAAACCTTTTTTGTTTCTAATGATGTTTTCTCTTTTAACGTTGTGTTCTCCCCCAACAGCTGCGTGCTGGGGTCACTGCTGCAGCCAGCACGCAGCCCGCCAGCCCGAGCCCGCCTGCCCAAGGGACCGCAAGGGGTTCGAACCCTTTGGCTGGGGTCGGGGAGGGAGGGGGTCGGGGAGGGCGGTTCTCCGTGTAAAACGCATGGGTTTTCAACACTGCTATAAATATAGAAACGTCACCTGGAGTTATATACAGTAAGACTTTGGGTTCTCCGCGGGGGCGGGACCGGGCCGGGCCGTGGCAGGCGGGGCCGTGGCAGGCGGGGGAGGGCCGGCTGCGGGAGAACGAGGGTGGTTGGAGCATCCCTGAGGCAGCAGGCGCGGGGGCCTGCTAGGATGTGCCGCCCCACACGCGGTTCGTTCGTCGGGGCAGCCGGCCCAGCTGGGGACAGGAAAGGAAAAGAGCGGGGCCAGGGGAGGGGGGCGGGGAGCTCAGCCAGCCCCCGCAGGGACCCCCTCCAGACCT
Organism: Mirza zaza; assembly: GCA_008750895.1. Lineage (NCBI taxonomy): Eukaryota > Metazoa > Chordata > Mammalia > Primates > Cheirogaleidae > Mirza > Mirza zaza. The sequence goes on from VSMD01093963.1 coordinate 38,970, forward strand.
CAGAGGGCAGGGACCAGACTGGAGGGGACCTCTGGACAGAGGAGTCCACACCCTGGTCCTCATGCTCCTGGGACTTCCTTGGAGGAGACTCACCCAGGCAGGTGGGGGACGGGCCCCGGCTGGAGCGGGAGAAATGCCCTGAAAACGCGCGGTCCCGGTGGGCTCGAGGGAGGTGTGCAGTGCAGTGCATGGCAGTTATCAGCTGAGAACAGACCCTCCACCCTGCCCACGACCGCCAGCGCCCGGCGCGGCCTGGCCACACACCCCATGCAGGCCAGGCGGCTGGACTGCACCTCGCTCCGCCCCCCGCGGTGCTCGGTCCTGGTTGGTCCCTACCCCTGACCCCATTAAACCAAAAGATAAAAAAAAATTGTCTTAAGTATCCACATCCCCAAATCCTACACGCGATTTTAGGCCAAATGAATAAACAAAAACTGCTGCTCCTCACATTCATGCAAAACGACAGAGAGGGGAGAAAATCAAGCACGGGTCTGTCCCCTCACTGGTGGTGGGGCAGCCACCGGGAACACGGGGGCTCAACTCCCCCCAGGCCCCCCAGGACACGTGTGCCTCAGCTCGGGCTGGTCTCCATGTGCTCAGGAGGCCTGCGGGGCGCCACCCGCCTGGGGGTGGGGCCGGAATGTGAGTCGGGGTGAGGGTCCTCTGGAAGCCACAGCCCCTCACGGCAGCCTCGGCAGAGGGGCTGCCTGAGCCTGTCTGGTCAAGGCGGGAGGGCTCGTCCCCGGGGCTCGGGGAATGGCCTCATGACACTGTCCACGCACCTGGCAGTGCCACCCGAGCGGATGGCATGCCATGTCAGTGCAAGAGGCCAGATGGCCCAGGATGGCGTCCCTCTGCCACGCTGGGGCAACGGACCCCTGGCTCACGGCGCCAGGAGGAAAAGGGAGAAGGACCTGAAGGCCAACAGGAGGGAGACCAAATTCGGGGGGCTCAGGCAGCTCCGTGGTGGGCGGACAGGCAGGCAGACCGGGCAAGGAGTCTTTGGAGCTTGGCAAATGCAGGGCTTATTGCAGGGGCTTCTCTCGGGGCTGACCCTGGCGCCAGCTCTGGAGATGCAGGTGGGAACGACGGGGCAGGCCGGGATCGCTCCCTCCCCGTCCTCCCTGCCCCACCCCCGAGGTTCCAGAGCTTTGGGCAGGGTCCTCCTGGGCAGCCGTGGAGCCTCACTCGGCCTCTCTGGGCACCTCGGAGGCGTCGGCCCGGCAAATGGGACACGTCCGGTTGGCCTGGGGGGCAGCGCACGTCAGGCTTCCCTCCCACCGGTCCCCGCCCCACTCCCGTCCGTCCAGCTGCCCGGTGGGCCGTGGCCCTCGGAAACTTCCGGACGATGACAGGGAGGAGGGAAACTCCACGGGCCCGCACACCCCCGCCCACCCGCCCGGGGAGAACCGGGGGGACACCTGGGGGCCGGTTACCTTCAACCACTTGTCGACGCACTTGGTGTGGAACTCGTGGCTGCAGGGGAGGACGCGGAGCAGCTGCCGGGCCTCGAAGTCACTGAAGCAGACTACGCACCTGGGGAGGGGACAGAGCGTCACCTGGGTGGAGGCCAAGGAGGGAAGGTGCACGGCGGAGACGTCCCTGAAGGTGGGGTGCCCGGAGCCACTGCACCACCCAGTTCCCAGGGCCGGGGTGGGGCCGGGCGGCACTCACAGCGTCTGCTCCGACTGGCGGCTGTCCGGGTTGAAGCGGTACGACGGCAGCTGCTCGATGTCTGCTTTGGTGAGGCCTCGGGGCTTGGCGTCTCCCAGCCGCTCGGCCAGGTTCAGGAGGGCCTGAGGGGGTAGACGGGCAGTCAGCGGCACCCGGGGCCGCGGGTCTCCCACCCACCCCTCGGCAGGAAGCCCACGGACCTCGTAGTTCTCCATCTCCACGTCGTCCACGTCCAGATCCAGGCTGATGGTGGGCCCCATGGCGGTCGGTGACATTGGCAGCATCGAGCTGGGGAGAGAGACGGCGGGGCCGGGGGTCAAGGTCAGTGGGGCTGGGGCACAAGGCTTCCTCCCTGGATTCTCCACGCAGACAAAGCCCAGAGCTCTACACAGCACACGCTGGGGACCCCTGGTGGTTTTTTTTTTTTTTTTGAGACAGAGTCTCACTTTGTTGCCCAGGCTAGAGTGAGTGCCGTGGCGTCAGCCTAGCTCACAGCAACCTCAAACTCCCGGGCTCAAGCAATCCTCCTGCCTCAGCCTCCTGAGTAGCTGGGACTACAGGCATGCGCCACCATGCCGGCTAATTTTTTCTATGTATATTAGTTGGCAAATTAATTTCTTTCTATTTATAGTAGAAATGGGGTCTCCCTCTTGCTCAGGCTGGTTTTGAACTCCTCATCTTGAGCAATCCTCCCACCTCGGCCTCCCAGAATGCTAGAATTACAGGCGTGAGCCACCGCGCCCGGCCTGGGTTTTTTTCTAACAGTAGAAAAAACGTAAAAATTTATTACACACACATGGGCGGGAGTCACACAAAACATAAACCATAGGACCGTCGTGTTGGTTGCAGAACGATGTAGAGGGGCAGGAGCCCGACTGGCGTGTGCACGCGTGTGTGCGTGTGCGCACGCCTGGCGTGGCGGGGATGCCAGAAGGTCTGGGAGGCTCTGGGGCCGTGTTGGGGACGTCCCACTGGAGACAGGGAAACAGGGCACTGCGCCTTGGCGCGGACACGCAGGTACTTACAGGAAGTAGGGCAGGAAGCTGGGGTAGTAAGGCGGCGGCGGCGGGGGCGGCGGGGGCAGCGGCTGCTGCAGGCGGTATCTCTGGGCGCTCAGTCTCCGCGGCATCACGTGCGAGTACGGCTGCGTGGGGGGCCGGGAGCAGGTCAGCCCCGGCCGCCCGGTGGCCACCCTGGAGCAGGTCAGCCCCGGCCGCCCGGTGGCCGCCCTGGAGCGGGTGGGCGCTGGGGCGGTACTCACCACGCCGAAGGACAGCTCCTGGTGCAGCGGGTCGTGGGGCAGGTAGTGCAGGGGCACGGGCGGGGACAGGGCGGGGCCGGGGGCGGACGTGGAGTAGGTGAAGCTGCCCAGAGGGTGCTGGTCCGCCCGCAGGTCCACGTCGTTGTCCAGCCGCTGCAGGGGCTGCAAGAGGCGGGCCGGGCGGGCCAGCCAGTGAGACCGGACGCCCGGACGCCAGCCCCTCTCGCGCCGGCCCCACCCCCAGACTCACCAAGCGCGGGTGCTGGGTCTGCAGCGACACAAACTGCCCGAGAGGCGCCATGTGGGCGGGCTGGGGGGGTGGGGCCGGCGGCGGGGGGTGCAGGATGTAGTGGTCACTGGAGATGAGGTGGGGGTAGGCCTGGTAGGGCACGGGGAGCTGCTGCATGGTGCACGCCTGGAGCAGCTGCCAAGAGACGGGGCGGGCGGGGGGTTGGGGGGAGCTAGAGAATGTTCCGGGCTCTGGGCTGGGCCCATGCTTGGGATGAGGCCGGCCAGGGGCCATGGCATCCAGCAAAAGGCTCCACCGCATGACACACACCCACCAGCTCCAGGGCCTGCACAAGAAACCCTCTGGAAGTCCAGTCCCTGCCCCAGGCCGCAGAGGCAGCCACTGTGCTTGTAACCCCGAGCCTAAACTCCGTGCCTGTGCCGCGAAGCCCGAAACGCTCCACCGCTGTGTGTGGACGCACACGTATGATTTTCTGGGCAGAGGGTGGGCTGGAGGCCAGCAGTCCTCTCTGACAGGCAGCATGGGCATGCTCAGCTCAGCCCCGTCCAGGGTTGGCCTGTGCCTGCCGAACTGCCCTCCCGGGGCTGGGAGCGGGGCCTGCACCCGGGGCCGGCAGCGGGGCAGAGCGGGAGGTGCAAACGCTCACTCACCGGGGGTGGGAGGCAGCAGAGGGGGTAGTGCTGCCCGCTGAACATCACGGAGCATGCTGGGAGCTGCTGGGCGCTGCAGCCAGGGATGTGCTGGCCTGTAGGCAAGGGGAAGCCTTGGGTCGTCACCGTGGTGACCGTGTAGGACAGAGGGACAGGCCCTTGGTGCACCTGTGGGTGGAGAAAGCCAGGGAAGTGTAGGAAGGAAGCCTGGCCATGGAAGCCGCTCTCAGGAGAGAAGCCCTCCCAGCGCCACCTCCCTCCCTGTCCCTACCTAGGGACAGACCAGGCTGCTCCTGCTGCAGGCCCCCAGGGCAGACAGAGGCCTCTGGGTATCTGAGAGGGGCTCAGCTCTGCCAGCCATCCAGTATGGCCACAGGGAAGGCCCTCCCTCCCCTTCTCTGGGCCTCAGTTTACCTACCTATAAAATAGGGCTAACAAAGCCACCCTAGGACATAGAACAAGCAAGGCGAAATGAGGCCCCTGCTTCGCAGACTAGCTTCCCAGAGGGTGGAGGCAGCAGGGGTGGGGGGGTGTCGTGCCTACCTGCTCGTGGTGATCAACCATGAACGGGCTCTGTTGGGTGGCTGGGTGCAGCATTCGGGGGCTCCCGCCGGCAGGAGCCACGGCTCGGTGCTCCTCTACGGAGAGGTGCGGTGGTCGCGGCAGCGGCTGCTGGGAGGGGAAGCGCTCATGCTGGGCAGGCAGGCTGGCCGGGGGGCCCTCACGGCCGGGGCTGCGCCACAGAGAGGAGGCCCTGATAGGACTGAGGGGGGCCACTCATTCACAGAGCAGGGATGAAAGCCGGGGTCGCTGCCCCCACTGAGGAGGGAGGCTCGCTCAGGGCCCTGTTCCTGCCTCCCAGCCCCTGTGCCCCAGCCAAGCTGGCAGCCCAGCATCTGGCCCGGGAGGCTCCTTCCTACCTGCCCCGCAGCTGGCCAGGAGCGCTGCCGGGTCCTGCAGAAAATCGCCGATGACCCACAGGGACAGAGGGTGGCCACCTAGTCACCGCCAGAGCCCATGGTTGCATCAGGTGGGTTGAGGGGTAGCGGGCCTGGGCCGGGGCTCACAACCCTAGGAAGCAAGCAGACAAAGAAACTGAGGAACAGAGAAGTCCAGGTGCTTTTGGCGGGTTGGGGAGACAGAATGACATCCCTACAGTGCGATTCCAGGGACCAGTGATGCTCACCGTGCCCTGGGCTACATGTGCTCTGGGTTGGGCCTCCTCTGGGCACCGGGGTCCAGCGCTGACAGCCCAGGGACAGGCTCAGCCTGCCAGGAGCCTAGACCTCAGCTTCCTGCTCTGCGAAGGGGGATCAAGCCCCTCAGAGCGGCGGCCAGGCCAGAGCCGGCCAGCACGCTCCCAGACCGGCCGGCTCCGTGAAGCCCTCGCTGGGCAGGGCCGCCCGGGCACCTGTCTTGCCCTGGGGCTTGCGGGCAAGGGCCTTCCTCTGCCTTACGCCAGGGGCCCCAGCATGGCCTCTCAGCAGCTGGGGGTTCCTGGGGAGACTCCAGCTTCCTCCCTTTCACCTGGTTGGCTCAGGAAGGATTCCAAACAGGCCTGAGACCCAGTCTTCCTCCCACTATTGCCAGGTAAGAGGGTCTAACCTGGTTCCTGCCCCCGAGGCTTCCAGTCCAAGGCAAGATCGTATTCTTTCTTTAACTTGTTCCCACAGGGCCTACTCTAGTGTGACTTCATCTGCTCTTCAAGGAAGGCACCGTCAGCTCATTTTACAGAGACAGCTGAGGCTCCGCAAAAGAGACTTGCCCAAGGCCCCACGGTAAGTGTCAAGACTGCTGGGCCAACGGCAGCTTCTCTGTGCACCCTGCCGCCAACAGGGGGGGACCAGCCCAAGCTTCACAGGAGGTGATGAAGGAAGCAAGTCACGGGGAGACTGCAGTCTGGGGGCCCAATCCAGCCCCCAAAGTGGGAGGTGGGGCCTGCTGAGAAAAAAGGGGAAGCAAGAACCTGAGAGAGGAAGTTGAGTAGGAACGGGCTGGGGCAGGGTCACCCCCCTCAGGTTAGAGCTGAGGGGCCAGGTGGAGGAAGTTGGGGGTACCTGGCTGCACCTCGGGCTTCCGTTCATGAACACCAGAGGCTGGGACGAGGGCTGGCAGGGAAAGCTCTGGAAGCTATCAGGCCCTGGGAAGTTGAAAGGTACATCAAACAGAGCCACTCTCTGCCGTTCCTGCCGCAGGGAGAGCCCCTCTGCCCCGGTTTCCACCTAACACAACCTCTTTGCATCTCTGGCACCCAGCTCTCTGCGCCACCTCCCTGTGGACACAGCCAAGAGCCAGTGGACCCAACGCCTTGTTCCTTCCTGCCAACGGCAGCAGCAGCCACCGCTCCCTCTGTGCAGGGCTCGGGCCCTACTTCTCAAAAGGAGCCTTCGTGGGAGGATGCCCCCCACTTTTTAGGACGGCGCCAGGCCAAGACCATAGCGGTGTGAAGTGCAAGAGCTGGAATTCACAGTCCTCCCACGGAACTCCAGGGCCCAGTGACCACCTTGCGTCTGGCACGGGGCAGCAGGCTGATGTGACAACTGTGGCCTGAAGAGAGCCGATGATCATACGGGTCAAAGGCCACAGAGGCTGGCAGCAATGATTAGAAAGATTACTGAAAAGACCCGGCCCCTTGTGAGAGGGGAAAAAAAATGGAAAATCTGGTCCTGATGGGCTTTATTTCTGCTTGGCCCCCTCGCCCGGAGCAAGAGGTCTCTCTCCAGGTCACCCCAGGTCCGATCTCTGCCCAAAGACCACAGGTGACTGAGTCTGCGCTCCCTGGCATGGGCCAAGCACACAGCCGACCCAAATCCCGCTGGTGATCCAAGCAGGGCCAGGGGAGACTCGGAGGCAATCCCCAAATAACTGAAACAACGCACTCCCAGCTCATCCCAGACCTGGGCCAGAAGCTTTGGAGGACTGGGGAACAAGGGCATTTAGGCTGTTATCAAATTCCCCAAAAGTTGTCTGTAGCACAGCTAGGTTTGGGAACCTCTGCTCAGCTAACCTCAGAGATCCTGGGAATCCACGGTTCTGCTGCTGATGGACACTCACAGTGGTAACTAAGCTACTTCCCAGGTGCCAGCTTGTCGGTCTTCCTAGCAACCCTCGGAGGGAAGAACACAGAGGCACAGACATGAGGTCCAAGGCCAGTCAGCTGGAACTGAGTGCGCCGGGCCATGACCCAGGCAGTGTGACCATAAAGCACTCATGATTAATCACCAAGGCAGTGGCCTCAACTGCTCCTCTTGTGCCAGGCGGTCTCACTGATGGCGAGGCAGTGCCAAGGCTCGAGGGATTCCCAGAGGCCCAGGCCATGGGAGTCTGCTCCGCGGCCAGCTCCCTACAGGGCACCCATTCCTCCAGGAAGGGAAGATGGTAAGGAGCTGAGAAACCAAACCAACAGAAAGAAGGGCCTCTGGCCATGGGTGACGGTGCCAACCCTCCCTCTCTCACATGACACCCTGACTTCTGCAGTCTTGGCTGAAGACCTTGCACACATGGTTTCCCCTCTCTGACCTTCGACTTCCCCATCTGTAAAATGGGAACAACCCAATAACTACCTCCCAGTGAACGTCACACAGGCCGCTCCAAGGCAGCAGCAGAAGCGACTGATAAAGTTTGAACTCAGCTTGGGTGTGAATGATAATTACACCACTTCAAGCTCTGCAGGGGACACCAGGGAAATACAGGGAAATCCGCTGCCTGCCCCGCAGGGGAATACCCCAGTTGAGAAGGGAGTGGCTCTTGGTTCTTTAAGTTCTACCAGGAACAGAGGGAGCACAGAGGAAGCACACCCACTTCACAGTTGAGAAAACTGAGGGCCAGCCTAAGGAAGTAACTTGCTCTAGGCCAAATTCAGAGAGGGACACAATTGGACCCAGCTGGCCCTAGGCCCAGACTCCCCCAATCCCCAACGCATTGGCACTGGTAGCGTGAGGAAAGCACCTAATCCCAAATCTGTATTCAAAGCCATAAAGGAGGTTGGGACAGCATTTGCTTCCAGACACCCGTGATTAGCTCTGTTGTGTAAAGAAGCAACTGAGGCCCACAGTAGGCGCTAGCAACTGGCTCAAGGTCAAACAGCAAGGACGGCCAGGTGCCCACCCCAACCGCTCTCTGCCTTTCCATACCTCCTCTGCTGTGCTGTGCTGTGGGCGAGGTGGGTGCAAAGGGGACTTGAGAGCCGCCTCTGTAAGTCTAAGCTTGCCTGGAGGCAGGCACCGTGCTGTGCATTCCCCCATCCCTAGCCAACTTCTTAAATCCAGTGCCCCAAGCAGCTGCCCGACCCTGGTCTAGGGAGCCCCTGGCCGGTCGTTTGGGCTTGTGGTCTGTCTGCAGGAGGAAGCACTTCCCTTTTGGAGAAGAGCAAAGTCAGACTCTGGGAGCGTGAGTAGTTTCAGGCAGGAAAAGAAGTCCTTCTCCTCTGCCCCTCCCATCCCCAAAGAGTCAGGCCCGGCCAAAAGAGGTCTCCAACGTGGGGTGCCTGGAGGCCGCTGAGGACTGCACCGTCACAGGGGGAGCGAGGAGCCCTCGGCCAGCCCAGACCCCCCTGGGTGACCTTGGGCAAGGAGATCCCGTGCCTTCCATGAGCCTCAGTTGCCACAGCTGTAAAATGGGGGTGGACGTGTCTCCTTCCCAGAGCGCCCAGATAAGGCCAGAAGGGACAAAAAAAAGCAAGCATCACCTTAGCGGGGGAGGAAACCACTGTCCCTACCCAGAGCGGGCCGGGAGGGGCAGACTGTGGACGCATCCCCAGGCACCCCCCCCCAGCCCGCCCCGTCGTGCCGCGCCCGCCCGAGCGACGCCGGGGGCGGGAGGCCGGGCCGCGGCCGGCGCGCTGTGACTTTAAGAGCCCGGGACCGCGGACCATGTGCTCGGCGTGAGACAAAAGCAACAACAAAGGAAGTGGCGGCCGCAGGGGGAGGGGCGGCCCTTCCCCTCCAACCGCAGCGCCCGGCCTCCGGCGGGGAGACCCGGGCCGGCCGGGGGGCCTCGGGGAGGGGTCCCCGGTCCCCCGCCGCCCCCGGCCCGGGGTTAACCCCTGCGGAGCCAGCCAGGCCACGGCCCCCCGTCCCCGGGGGTCGGGAGTTGGGGGCCCCGGCCCCGACTCACCTCCGGCCGCCCGGCCACACGCCGCCGCCTTTGTCCCCGCCTAGGCCGCCGAGCGGGGCGGGGGCGGGGGGCGCGGCCTGGACCCTTTAAGAGCCCCCGCCCCGCGGAACGAGCTGCTCCGCTCCCCACCCCCCGTCCGAGGGCCGCCCGGCTCCTTCCGGGGCCCGCTCTTTGTTGTCCGCCCGACGGCGCCCGCCCCGCGAGGCCCCCCGCGCGCTCAGCCTCTCCCTCTCCCTCCGCCCCGGGCCGCCGGGACGCGCGGCTGGGTCTGCGCGGCTGCGGGCGGCGGCGGGCCCTTTAAGAACTGGCGGCGGCGGCGGCGGCGGCGGAAGGTAACAAGCCCCACATTTGATTCACAACATTCGAATCGGCGGAGTCGCGCGCCGGGAGGGAGGGGGGGGCGCCCGCGGGGGCGCGCCCGGAGGCTCCAGGAAACAGTAGCCGTCCGCAACCCCGCCCCGCGCCGGGAGCCCCGCCCCGCGGAGGCTCCGAGAGCCAATCCCTCGCCCTCTGCCAGGCACGTGACTAGCGGACCGCCATCTTGAGACAGGTTTTTTTTTTTTTTTTTTAAAGACCTCCTCTTCCCTCCCACCTTCGCACTTAAAGCGACCGCAGCGGTAGCCAAGGCGAGGGGCGGGGCCACGCGGCCCGACCTAAAGCTGAGGAGACCCCGAGGTGGGCGCGCGACCGGCCGGCGGCGGCTAGAGCGCGCTACGCGAACTTGCGGGCTGCGCGCGCAAGCTGGGGCTCAGTTTCCCCGCCGGGGAAATGGGTCTCGCAGGGAGAGCCGCAGCACGGACTCACTGTGTCACAGTCCCCTCCGCCGGGGCCGGGCGCCGCCTGGGACGCCGAAGCGCAACAGGGCCGACCTTCGACGGGGCGGGAGCGGCCTCTCACGTCGGCCCAAGTGGCTAGGACGACCCCGACAGCGCCGGGCCGGCAACTTTCCCAGAGGTGACGTCACCCGCGGGGCTGCAGCGCCGCGATGACATCATGGCCTGGCCGCCCCGCATCTCTTTGTTTATACTACCCGGCGTCTTTAAGGAGCTGGGACGGCCCGGACGGCCCAACAGGCCAATGGGGGGCGGCCCATGCAAATGAGCTGACGCCCGCCGGGCAGGGGGATTGGCCCGGCGCGCGCTGACGTCACAGAGGCAGCTAACCGCCCCGCCCCCTGCGTGGCCGGGGAAAGGGGTGGGGCCCAGCCTGGAGTTGGAGGCCGAACTGCGGACGCGGGGCGCTCGGGGCGCCCCAGGCCGGGCCTGGGAGGGCTGGGTGTCCTCGCAGAGAGCTCCCTCCCCGGGAGACCTGAACCCAGCGAGGCCCCTGTATTTCAGTTTTCCACTCCTCCCCGCAGCTTCGAGACGCAGGGACAACCACAGCCAGTCTCTTTCACAGATGGGGAAACTGAGGCCCTCCGCGCACCCCAGGTCACACCGCTAGCAAGTGCGTGGCGGAGCAGGAATTCGAGCCCAAGCCAAATCTTTGTTCTCCTGCGCCTCGGTGCCCCCCCTAGGCAGGCATTATACAGAATGGAGTATTGCCCAGTGACCTGAGTATTATATAAGCAAAAAAAAAATCAGTAATACCCTGAATATCCAGGAGCTGGGTATAGGCCTAATAAAGAATGGTGGGTGCATCCATATAAGTAATAACTGGACTCCTGTGCAGCTACCACAGAGAGGCAGCTGGAGGTGACATGGGGCTACCTCCGAGACAGCCATCACAAAAATGTCACCAATGCATAATGTTAGCATCTGTTAAACCTGTATGGTGGGCTACTAGGGCAGGGGGGAGGGGTTCATGTTCTATGCTTCTTTGACACATTTCATAATCCCAAATTTAAAAATAAAATTGAAGCCAAGACGCTGAACAGGTGTAACAGTATGTATCAGGTTTTTGTTTGCTTGCTTTAATTGGGCATATACATTTGCATATAATATTTCTAGAAGGATATACAGGAAACTGATTAACAATTGTCTTCAGGGAGCACTGGAAAGGAGAACTCAGTCAGAAGGATAGACTATGTACATTTTCTTTTTTCTTTTCTTTTTGAGACAGAGTCTTGTTCTGCCACCTGGGCTGGAGTGCTGTGGTGTCAGCCTAGCTC
>VSMD01093965.1:1753-17610 GCA_008750895.1 Mirza zaza
TTAGTTGGCCAATTAATTTCTTTCTATTTATAGTAGAGATGGGGTCTCGCTCTTGCTCAGGCTAGTCTCGAACTCCTGAGCTCAAACGATCCGCCCACCTCGGCCTCCCAGAGAGCTACGATTACAGGCATGAGCCACCGCGCCCGGCCGTAATTTTTCTATTTTTAGTAGAGACAGAGTCTTGCCCTTGCTCTGGCTGGTCTGGAACTCTTGACCTTGAGCTTGATCCTCCTGCCTCGGCCTCCCATAGTGCTAGGATTACAGGCGTGAGTCACCACTCCGGCCAATTTTTTTTTTTTTTTTTGAGACAGAGTCTCACTTTGTTGCCCAGGCTAGAGTGAGTGCCATGGCATCAGCCTAGCTCACAGCAACCTCAGTCTCCTGGGCTCAAGTGATCCTCCTGCCTCAGCCCGCCGAGTAGCTGGGACTACAGGCATGCGCCACCATGCCCGGATAATTTTTTGTATATATATTTTTAGTTGGTCAATTAATTTCTATCTATTTATAGTAGAGACGGGGTGTCGCTCAGGCTAGTTTTGAACTCTGAACTAGAGCAATCCGCCTGCCTCGGCCTCCCAGAATGCTAGGATTACAGGCTTGAGCCACCATGCCCAGCCCCGGCCAACTTTTTTTTTTTTTTTACATTTTTGGATGTTATTGAGATTTACTTTGTAGACTAAATGTGGTCAGCTTTCATGGCTGTTCCAGTAGCTCAGCTCTTGAAATCAAAGTATATTATCTATTGTTAAGATAGAGAAGTTAAAATATTGTAGTACCTTTCTATTTTCTTTCAGGTTTTCTGTTTGGTCTACTTAATGATTCTTGGACTGTGAGAGGTGAATTAAAATCTCTTATTCGTATGTTTCGATCTATTTATGTTCATATCCCTGTAATTTCTCCTTCCTGGAAATTGCCACAGTGTTATTGGGAGCATTATGAATTATACCCTTAGCATTACAAATTGCCCTTGTTTGGCTCATGCAGTGATGTCAGTCATGAATTTTCATTGTCTGGTATGGAGATTATGGCCCCAGCTTTGCTTTTGAGTGTATTGCCTTTAAACCTTTGCTTGTTCTTCTCCTTTTGCCCGTTACTACATTCCTTTGCTTAGGTGTGTCTCATGAATGCAGCATAGAGTTGGGTTTCTGGTCTTGAGATCTAATCTAAAAATCCTTTTTGTTTTAAAGATCAGTGAGTTAAACCTGTTTATATTTATCGTATGGCAGGTTTCTTTACTCTTCCCGGTTGTGTGTGTGTGTATTTGTGTGTGTGTGGCATATTCTTTCACAGTGTGGCCTATTTTAGGAAGTGTATCAGAAGGGCAGTCCTTGGGGTATGTAGGAAGGCCTATATTTTTGTTCAGGTGGTTACATTTGTATATATACCTTCTTATAATGCTCCCAGGTCCCTCTTTTTTTTAGACAATTTCTATTATGAACGACAGTAAATTTAATTTGTTTCCTCTTCCTTCTTCCTCCCCTTTCTCTTGTCACTACCCCATTTTAGCTGAGGCGGTGTTGAGTGAGGCATAGTGTTTATTCTTACGGCTCTGAGAGCTCTGGCAGGTCTATGACAGTGACCGTTGCCTACTCTTGCAATGACATGCTGGGCACGGTGGCTCATGCCTGTAATCCTAGCACTCTCGGAGGCTGAGGCAGGAGGATCGGTTGATCGCTTGAGGTCAGGAGTTTGAGATCAGCCTGAGCAAAAGCAAGACCAGTCTCTATTAAATATAGAAAAAATTAGCCGGGCATGGTGTCACATGCCCATAGTCCCAACTACTCGGGAGGCTGAGGCAGGAGGATCGCTTGAGCCCAGGAGTTTGAGGTTGCTGTGAGCCTGGCTGATGCCAGGGCACTCACTCTAGCCCAGGTGACAGACTGAGCCTCCATCTCAAAAAAAACTGCCACAGGGGCCAGGCTTGGCGGCTCATGCCTATAATCCTAGCCACTCTGGGAGGCCAGATGGGCAGATCGCTCAAGGTCAGGAATTCAAAACCAACCTGAGCAAGAGCGAGACCCTGTCTCTACTAAAATTAGAAAGAAATTAATTGGCCAACTAAAAGTATATAGAAAAAATTAGCTGGGCATGGTGGCGCATGTCTGTAGTCCCAGCCACTCAGGAGGCTGAGGCAGAAGGATTGCTTGAGCCCAGGAGTTTGAGGTTGCTGTGAGCTAGGCTGACGCCACGGCACTCACTCTAGCCTGGGCAACAGAGTGAGACTCTGTCTCCAAAAAAAAAATTAGAAAATAAAAATGATTTAAGAAAAAGATTTAAAAAGAAACAAAGTATAAGAAATCAAATTTGTAAATATTTCAAATAAAAATTATGTCTCAAAAACAAAAACAAGGCCGAGCGCAGTGGCTCACGCCTGTAATCCTAGCACTCTGGGAGGGCGAGGTGGGCGGATTGCTCGAGGTCAGGAGTTTGAAACCAGCCTGAGCAAGAGCGAGACCCCGTCTCTACTATAAATAGAAAGAAATTAATTGGCCAACTAATATATATAGAAAAAATTAGCCGGGCATGGTGGCGCATGCCTGTAGTCCCAGCTACTCGGGAGGCTGAGGCAGGAGGATTGCTTGAGCCCAGAAGTTTGAGGTTGCTGTGAGCTAGGCTGATGCCACAGCACTCTAGCCGGGGCAACAGAGCGAGACCCCGCCTCAAAAAAGAAGAAGAAGATAACGTCCCTGTCCTAACCCTGGAAACTATGACTGTGACCTCATTTGGATAGAGTCTTTGTAGATGTTTGTGGGTTTTTTTTTTTTTTGGTGGGTTTTTTTGTTTTTGATAGATGTTATTAAGGATTTGAGATGAGCAAAGCATCCCAGATTACCTGTAAATCCTACGACAAGTGTCCTCAGAAGAGAAGACCCACGTAGAAGGCCGCGCAAAGATGGAGGCAGGGATGGGGCGGCGCGGCCACAGCCCGGCAGCGCCTGGAGCCACCGGGCGCCAGAACAGGCGGGGAAGGATCTTATTCTAGAGGCTGAGGGGAGTGCGGGCCCGCCGACGCCTGGATTGTGGGCTTCTGCCCTCCGGAACCTCGAGAGAATAAATGTCTGTGTTGAGACAGCGAGTTGGTGGTCATCCGTTCGTCAGCCACAGGAAGCTAGTGCAGGGAGCCTGACCGAGGCCTGGTCCCTCCGTGTCTGCTCTGTGTTCCGGGAGGAAGCTGCTGGGGTTCGTGCGTCCTACCGAGAGGCCTCTGAGGGTCAGGAGGCCTGGGGTCCTGCCCTGGCTCCGCCCTCGAGCTTCTGTGAGACCTTGCCCGCGTCTGTTGCCCTCTTCTGGCCTCTGTTGTCCCCACCAGAACATCTGAATCTCCAAGGGCCCAGCTCGGGGCTCTGGGAGCCACTTGGTCGGCACCCAGCCTGGGGGTGGGCTCGGTGGGAACCCGGGCTGACCACTCCCATGACTCTTGTCTTGTTGAGTCTTGGTCGGCCAGTGCTGGGCAGAGCTGGGCTGGACACGGGAACCCAGAGAGAGCCAGAGGGGCAGCTCCCGAGTGTGGGGGCAGCTGGGGCTATGGGCCACGACCAGGTGACAGGCACCAGGTTGGGAGCCTTTTCTAGGCACAAGGGCCTGGCCAGCAGGGCTCCGTTCCAGCCTTGGGCCCTCTATCTCCACTGCCATGAACTTCTCTTCAGCTTTCACTTCCACTCTGACGAAGGGCTGGAGCAGCAGAGCGACCGCTAACTGATTGAATGTCCCCTGCTGCAGGGCGGGAAGGGAGAGGAAGAGAAAGCAGCGGAGACATGCCAGGCTCGGCCAACAGGCCCAGGACTGGGGCTGCAGCTGCGCGGCCCACCCAGGGGCCCAGGAGCATGCTTTGGGCCTGAGGTCACGTGGGTATTGGGCTCTGGCCAACTTGGCCCCATACACAGTTTCTATTCCTGGGTCTTGGGCTCCGACACCAAATATGGCGCGGCCTGAGTCTGGCACCCCCACCTGTGGTCAGGCGTGGTTTAGGTGGCACATCCTGCCCCTCGCTGGACCCAGACCACACCCACCCCACCCCACGGCTGTCAGCCCACTCCAGCGCTACAGGCCCCGAAGCAGCCAGGGGCTCGCCCCACAGCTGGCCAGCCGTCCGTCTAACCGTCCACCCATCGATGTGGTCCACATTGGGTTAAAGATAACTCAGGACCAAAATAGCCCCTGTCCCTGCAGGAGAAAGACGGGGGCGGGGACACAGAATCTCGCTTTACGCCGCAGCTCTGTGCTCCGGACCCTGCTGGAGATCCCGGGCAGCCCCCAGCCGTGACCCCAGCTTCTCTCTGGCTCGGCGATCTGCTCGTTCATCGACTCCCCCCACGTGTCACTTACTGACGCGCTCACTCGTGGGCTCGTTCCCTGCCTCACTGACCATTCCCTGGTTCACTCGGTCACTACGTATCCACCCCGTACTGAGAGCCGGGCGCCGTTCTGCGGTTCTAGATGCTGAACAGCACACACAGCTCACAAAGCATACCCATCCTTACGGGGCTTTCCAAGTAGATAACCAAAACAGGAAGTAAAACGTGCCGTTAGAACTGGTGCTGGGGAGAGGACCCTGGAGAGGGGCTGAAATTCTTCAGGGGCCGGGGAGGGCCCGGTGGGAGGGCGATTTTGAGTGCAGAGCTGAGGGGGGGGGCCCCGTGGGCACCCGCGGACACCCGCGGGAAGGACGTGCCCAGGGGCAGCGTGAGGGCCGAGAACGAGCCAGGAGGCAGGTGTGGCCGGGACAGAGGCAGCGGGGAGAGGCGTGGGACACGGGGTCAGGATGTGCGGGACACTCGGCCTGGGACCTGGGCCCCCCCCATCACTCAGTGTGTGGCCGACTTGTGTTTTTAAAGTGTCCGTGTGAGCTGGCCGAGAGAGCGTTGCTGTGTTCCCGCCGGGTGTCCTCCACCGGGCACGGGAGAGCCGGTGCAGACGGACACGTGACACTTGCCCCATGGTGCTCTCGGAGGTCCAGAGCCACCACTGCCTCCTCCATCTGACTCCCCGCTCACCCCTGGCGCTAGACCAAGTGTCACTTTCCCCAGGAAGCCACCGGGGAGTTCTCGTGGATGGTGGATGATACCGTCCTCGTCTGTTTCCAGATGGCCCCACCAGCCTGAGCGCGCCTCCCGGCCGTGCAGGACCCACCCGTTCCTAAGTGTTCCCCGAGGGGCTGAGCCAGTGAACGAGCGAGCCCCAGGCCCAGCCAGCCTGTGTGGCTATGGGGACAAGGCCCCTGAGAGCCAGCGCCCCGCCTCACTCCTTCTTCTCGCCGTCTTCTGCAGATGGACCTGCCGGCGCCGCCAGCGTGGGCACGGGCTGTGTTCACCTTGGCAGAGGGGTCCAGCTGCTGAGCTGGCGCGTGTCTCCAGGAGCCCTGCGGGCCGCCCGCCTCCCTGCCTGTCTGCGATGGGCCGCCCGGCTGGTCAGTTCCTGTCTTCAGTGTTCCTGCCCTCGCCCCGAGGAGGGGCCCAGCCCCCCGCTCCAGCCCTAGGCTCCTGGCACCGCCCTCGGCCTGCGAATGGGCCTGCGAGGGGGTTGACACCCTGAGCACCGGGCTGCACCCAGTCCTTCAACTTCTCTCTGCCCAAGTTCCCAGGCCCCTAAGAAAGGATGCAGCTGCCCCTGGGATGGCTGAGGGCGGAGCAGGTGTGACAGGTAGAAGGCACTGAGTGGGTGGTGGCCGGATCACTACTAATAGTTCAGGTCAGTGTGCTCTGAGATGCACACCAGGTGCATCTGTGGTGCCCTTACTCCAGGCAGGGTGGTGCGGTGGTGACAGCAGAGGCCCGAGCCAGGTGGCCTGAGTTCTAGCCCCTGCCTTGACACTTGCCGTGGGAGTCTGCACGAGGCACCGAACTTCTCTGTGCCTCTGTTTCCTTGTTGGTAAGTTGGGGAGGGTTATTGCCACCCCGCAGCAGGTGGAAGGGGGTCAACAAGTTCATGTGTGTGAAATTCTTAAAGTCACCTGGCATGTACAGGATGGGCAGCCAGTGCTTGCTGCAAGTGTGACACTGTAACCCCTGAGTGGGTTCCAGTGTTCCCATCCTGCAGGTGGGAAGACTGAGGTACAGAGAGCTCCGTGGCCTGCCCCAGGTCACTAGCCCCACACCCAGGAGCACGGCCCATGCCTCTCCTGTTCCGGGTACCCAGGAATGTTTGTGGTTACTGGCCAAGCAGACATCACCAGGCAAGAGTGAGGGTCCAAGGGCAAAAGTACTGGTCAAGGTCATGGACTGCAGCATAACCTCCCTGTCCCTTTTCCACTCCTAGCGAGCCAGCGCCCAGGCCTGCCGGAGCTCCGGGCTTCAAGCTGACAGTCATCAAGGCTGCTTAGCCATCCACCCTCTGATGAACCCAGGCCTGGTTTGTGGAGCTGAGGGCTGCATGAGCTGGGCCTCAAATCCCAGGCTGCCAGCCCCAACAGGTGGAGGGGGCCAGGCCTCGCCAGGGAGAGCGCCCTGTGTACCACGTGGCCAAGCCATCGCATCTGACAGTCCTTTGGGAGCTCACAGGTGTGCTGCAGAGGGCAAGGGTGTCCCTGCTCAGACCTCAGTCCATGGCCACTGCGCTCCCGTTTCACAGGTGAGCAGCCGGCAGGCTGGCACGCAAGCCCAGGCCCATCTGGCCCTGGAGCCGTGGCTCTGGAAGCTGGTGTTGGCTCCGGCTGATTTCGTGGGAAACATTTTTCTTGTGGGTTGGGAATGCCACCGGCCTGCCTAAAAGGTGATGCTCCTCTCTTGCAGACCAGCCAGTTCCTGCTGGAGGCTCCTGGTGAGATCTGGGAGACCATG
The DNA here is from genome assembly GCA_008750895.1 of Mirza zaza. Taxonomy (NCBI): domain Eukaryota; kingdom Metazoa; phylum Chordata; class Mammalia; order Primates; family Cheirogaleidae; genus Mirza; species Mirza zaza. The sequence goes on from VSMD01093965.1 coordinate 8,530, forward strand.
TCCAAGGCCCCCGACCTCCTGCTGCGGCTGCTGCGGGGCGCCCCGAGGCAGCGGGTCTGCACCCTGTTCATCATCAGCTTCAAGTTCACATTTTTTGTCTCCATCATGATCTACTGGCACGTTGTGGGAGAACCCAAGGACCAAGGGCAACTCTATAACCTGCCTGCAGACATCCCCTGCCCCCCCTCGCCACCCCCCACCCCGCCCTCCAGCACCCCCGCTGCAGGCCACATCTTCTTCCTGGAGACTTCGGACCGGACCAACCCCAACTTCCTGTTCATGTGCTCGGTGGAGTCGGCCGCCAGGACTCACCCCGAGTCCCAGGTGACGGTCCTCATGAAGGGGCTGCCCGGCGGCAACGCCTCCCTGCCCCGGCACCTGGGCCTCTCGCTTCTGGGCTGCTTCCCCAACGTCCAGATGCTCCCGCTGGACCTGGAAGAGCTGTTCGGGGACACGCCACTGGCGGCCTGGTACGCGGCCGCGCAGGGGCGCTGGGAGCCCTACCTGCTGCCGGTGCTGTCCGACGCCTGCAGGATCGCGCTCATGTGGAAGTTCGGGGGCATCTACCTGGACACGGACTTCATCGTCCTCAAGAGCCTGCGGAACCTGACCAACGTGCTGGGCACGCAGTCCCGCTACGTCCTCAACGGCGCCTTCCTGGCCTTCGAGCGCCGGCACGCGTTCATGGCGCTGTGCATGCGCGACTTCGTGGCCCACTACAACGGCTGGATCTGGGGCCACCAGGGCCCACAGCTGCTCACTCGGGTCTTCAAGAAGTGGTGCTCCATCCGCAGCCTGAGCGAGAGCCGCTCCTGCCGCGGTGTCACCACCCTCCCCCCCGAGGCCTTCTACCCCATCCCCTGGCAGAGCTGGAAGAAGTACTTTGAGGACACCAGCCCCGAGGAGCTGGCCCGGCTGCTCAACGCCACCTACGCCGTGCACGTGTGGAACAAGAAGAGCCAGGGCACGCGCTTCGAGGCCACGTCCGGGGTGCTGCTGGCCCAGCTCCACGCCCGCTACTGCCCCACGACGCACGAGGCCATGAAGATGTACCTGTGAGGGGCTCACCAGGCCACCACCCCATCCACTCCGGATGGAGAGGGGTGCCCGGCCTCCCTTCCTTGGGGGAAGGTGGCTGGGCCCGTGACAGGGAGGTGTGAGCTGGGGCCGCAGGCCGGGCCAGGCTGTTGAGGAGTCATTGCTGGAGCAACACAGCAGGTCCTGGGGACAGCCCCTTCGAGCCTGGGAGGCTGTGAACACCCGTGGGCCAGTGCCCTGTCTCAGGCCAGTGCCAACAAGCAGCCCCAGCGCCAGCTGGAGAGAGGCCGGTGAGCATCCCAGGCCTTCTGGACGACAGGCAAGAAGAGTGGACCCCAGAGCACCTCCCCCGTGGTGCAGGGCAGCCAGGTGAAGCCAGGCAGTGGGGCTCAGGTGCGGTTGAGGGGAGCTTGGAGCAGCCGGTGCAAAGGGGACAGGAAGGAGGGGAGAGGTCCCAGACAGAGGGGAGCAGCTGGTGGAAGGGTGGCCCAAACCCAGCCCCAGAGCCGAGAGGGGATGGGCAGGGGCTGGCTGGGAGCCCTTTGCAGGGCGGCCCCTCCTGCCCACCCGTCCTTTCTGCTTTCCAGAGATGATGCGACAGGGACACATGTCAGCTGCCCACCCCCGTGGGCGTGGAGGCATGGGGGCATGGGGGTTCTGTTGGCTCAGGAGAAGCATTTTAAAGACCCTTCCCCATTATAAACATGGGAGAGTAATAAATATAAAAGTGAGCCACTGACACTTAGTGCTTTGTGGTTGGTGACGCACGTTCACGCACGCAGCCCTCGTCAGCTCCGCTCTGACGGGGAAGCAGCTGGGATGGGCTGGTGGGGACTTCGCCAAGGTCATGAAACCTGCCTGCAATGGAAGGGCCCCCACCTGCCCTGGGGACGGGACGGGCTGCCACTGCAGTGGGGGCGGGAGGAGCTGCTTTCCCCACCTCACTTTCCATGGTTCACAAGCACCTAGGTTGGGTCGTCCCAGCTCTCTCACCCCCACCCCATAATAAGCCTGAATGTGTTAACCTAAACGGGGTCAAATGAGGACACTGAGGAGCCCACCACCAGGGCGGGGGCGAGCTGCCGCCAATCTTCGGAGGGGTCCCATGAGGGAGGCATGAGGCCCTCCAGCCTCACCCAGGATGCCTGGCCGAGGTCCCGGGAGAGGCCCCAGCCGGTTGGCATTGTGGAAGCTGCCAGCAGGCTGGAGAAGCCCTTCCCGGCAGGAGCGGGGGTGTTGCCAGAGACTCTGGGGCTCGGCAGGCTGCTGTTTGGCGCCCTCTGAATTCTGCCCGCAGAACCCTCTCGGGCAGCCTGGCGAGGAGGTGAGCTCCCTGACTCTATAGGTATTCAAGAGCAATGATGTTTTTGTGAAAACAATGGATCGTAAGTCAGTTATTTCTCCAACCACAACATCATTTCACCTCTTTAAAATTTTTTAGAATGAGCAGGCTTTACTTTAATAATAAATATAATATTAATATCTGTAACTATATGTACACAAGCAAGTGAGATGCCCTCTTAGAGCCGAGCATTGTTTATTAGTCGCACGCTCTGACCGTGCGGTGAGTGCCTACGGTGTGCTGGCTGCAGAGATGAAACACGGACTTCCGCCTTCTTCACCCTAAGCTCTTCCATGGCGCCGTGTTGCCTACAGAACAAAGCCTGGGCCCAGCGTTCAAGGCCCTCCGTGATCTGGCTCCACTTCCCTCTGCAGCTGTGAACATCCTCACTAACCTGCATGCTCTTGGCTCCCTCCCACCTTGAAGCAGCGTGTTGTTAGTCTTTATGTTTTTGCCGAGTTGCCTGCACTGCCCTTCACACCCGTCTTCAACATCTTCCCCTGTTCCTTCCCACGGGGCCAACGCTGGCTCCAGGAAGCCGTCCCTGACTGCCCCCCAGCCCCATGGCTCCCAGGCATCCATGATCGTTGGACTCTCTTGGCCTGTCCCCTCAAAGGTCAGGTCCCTCTGAGGGTCATTCCTGGGGTTGGGCTCAGGCTCCCACAGGGGCATCTGGGTGGCTCTGTGGGGGCCTCAAGAAGTTCCTTTTGGTCCACGCAGAGCTGAGGGCCCAGGAGGGGCCAGCTCTGGTAAAGCAACATAAAGGATGGTTTTGCAAAGAGTGTTAAGGTACTTTGAGAGGCACGTTCAGTTTCAATGTAGAATCAAATTTGTGTCTACAAAAATGCTCCACCGTTCACATCATCATGAAACATTTATAAGGTATAATCGTGCTGGTCTTGGAACTGAGAAGGACTCGTGCCAGGACGACTTCCACTGGGGCAGAACTGCAGCTCTGCCCGGTTCTGGCTGCGTGACCTTAGGCAAGTCCCCTGGTCTCTCTGAGCCTCAGTTTCCTCATCTGTAAGGTGCAGATGGCGTCCTCTTCTCAGGGACAGGATAAATGAAATCGTGTGCATAAATGTCTGCCCCTTGGCTTGGGACGCAGCAGGCAGGAAGTGCCAGGAGGACGCTGTTGACTTGATACCAGTTGCCAGAGGAACCCCAATTTTATTTATTTATTTTTATTTTTATTTTATTTTATTTTTTGAGACAGAGACTCACTCTGTTGTCGGGGCTAGAGTGAGTGCTGTGGCGTCAGCCTAGCTCACAGCAACCTCAAACTTCTGGGCTCAAGCGATCCTCCTGCCTCAGCCTCCCGAGTAGCTGGGACTACAGGCATGCGCCACCATGCCCGGCTGATTTTTTCTATATATATTAGTCGGCCAATTAATTTCTTTCTATTTATAGTAGAGACAGGGTCTTACTCTTGCTCAGGCTGGTTTTGAACTCCTGGCCTCAAGCAATCCGCCTGCGTTGGCCTCCCAGAGTGCTAGGATTATAGGCATGAGCCACCGCGCCCGGCCTGGAACCCCAATTTTGTTTAGCTCTCAGGTGGCCTTGGGCTGTAGAGGAAGTGGGGACCTCTCCAGGCCCTGGGGGCGAATCTCAATTGGTCTAAGCCAGTGCAGTCCGCTCCCTTTGCCGGTAATGTTTGTCATTCTGGCCAATAAGAGTTAGGGGAAGTCAGCTGGAAAGGGGGATTTCTGAGCATTTTCAGACACAGGGGAGGAACGTCTCTTCTCTGCCTTTTGTATAAGAGTGTGATGCTTAGAACAACGGTAGTATCCTTTTTTTTTTTTTTTTTTTTTTTGAGACAGAGTCTCACTCAGTTGCCAGGGATAGAGTGCCGTGGTATCAGCCTAGCTCACAGCAACCTCAAACTCCTGGGCTCAAGGGATTCTTCTGCCTCAGCCTCTCGAATAGCTGAGACTACAGGCATGCGCCACCATGCCCAGCTAATTTTTTCTATATATTTTAGTTGGTCAATTAATTCCTTTCTATTTTTAGTGGAGACGGTCTTGCTCTTGCTCAGGCTGGTTTCGAACTCCTGACCTTGAGCGATCCTCCCACCTCAGCCTCCCAGAGTGCTAGGATTACAGGCGTTAGCCACTGCGCCCGGCCAATGGTAGTATCTTGAGATCATGAGGGACAACCCTGAGACCAAAAGTCAATGTGCTGGATCCTTGAAGACAGGAAAATGCCAGCCGGCTGCTGAATTGACCAACCCTGGCGGCACCAGCCTCCTTGCGGTGTGTGGCCACTGCCGTTGACTGTCTCTAATGTCCAGTCTTCAGTGATCCTCTTAGGACATACTGAGTTCTAGCGGGACACCAGGCCGCTCGACTAAGCCCAGGCCAGGGGGATGTGAGCAGAGTGATGTGTACAACTTCTGGCTTATCTCTGGAAAGGCATGTGCCTTGGGCGCGCTCTGCCCTTCCTTCCGGCTGGCTGGAGCATTGCGGCAACTGGAGCACTTTTTAGACCACACTTTGTGGCTGGCAGGGTGGCCCCTCTGGCCCGGGGGCACTGACCTTGGGACTGTGATGTGAGACAGAAACCATTTTCTACCTATTTCAGCTGCTCTATTCTGGGGTCTTTTTCTGGAGGGAGGGGGGACAGAGTCTCACTCTGTTGCCCGGGCTAGAGTGCCTAGAGTGCCGTGGCATCGGACTAGCTCATAGCAACCTTCAACTCCTGGACTCAAGCAATCCTTCTGCCTCAGCCTCCCAAGTAGCTGGGACTACAGGCAAGCGCCGCCATGTCCAGGTAATTTTTTCTATATATTTTTAGTTGGCCAATTAATTTCTCTCTATTTTTAGTAGAAATAGGGTCTCACTCTTGCTCAGGCTGGTTTCGAACTCCTGACCTTGAGTGATCCTCCCACCTCGGCCTCCCAGAGTGCTAGGATTACAGGCGTGAGCCACCGCGCCCGGCCTATTCTGGGGTCTTTTTGTTACAATAGCTTACAGGGTTCCTTAACCAACATGTCATGTGGGAGAGTGATTCCCCTCATAGTTTCAGCCACTCTTAGTGGCTCCTGGCAGCCGGCAGCCTCCTCTCTGATCTTGTTTCTCTCCTTGGAAGCTGGTGGGAGCCGGGGCTGGGTTCCAACGCCAGGTGGTGGACTACGGCTGTGGGGACCATATTCCCCTCTGAGCTCACGTCTCACCCACCACCTTGGCTCCCTCTGGCTGTTGTGCCCACCCCAGAAGTGGCTGCGCCACCCAGCCCACCCCCACAGTAGCACAGCCCACACCTGCGTTCAGGCCTGTGGTCCGGGTGCCCGAGCCTGGGCCCGTCCAGACCCCAACCTCACAGCAGAATTCCCAGCATGCCTCGCACCGGGGTGGTCCAAGGTAGGACAAGCAGAGACATAGGAACAAGCCAACTACAAAGCCAGACTTCCAGGAACAAAATCCAAAATTGCTCCCTTACCCTCAGTCTCGGGTCCACTGACGGAGGATGTCACAATTTAATATTTAAACAAGAAGTTGAATATTGATACACCAGCAAGGTGGAATTAATAGTTCCCCTACCCCAGAGGGGCTGGGAAGGCGACTTCCCCGCTTGCCTGTGCCTGGCCAGCCCAGAGGGTTCACTAAGTAACGGACAGCCCCTGCCAGGCCACCCACACCCGCTGCCCCAGAAAAGGATGGATCCTCCTCTTCTTCCTCAGTCCTGGCTAAAAACATCTGTAAACGCACTGGGGATCCGATTACATGTCCCCAGGGCAGGTTTCCACCTGCCGCCCCTTCCTTCTGCTTTACCGGAACTGGCTGCCCAACAAATGTTCCAGCTCCTACTACAAAGAGGGGGGCAGCCCAAGACAGCCAGGGTCTGGCGACTTTGAGCCTTGGATGGGACAGGAGGAAGTGGAGGGTCTCTCTGGAATCAGGCCCAGGCAGAGGGAAGGGGCGGGATTCCCCAGGCCACCGTAGGGGCCCCAGGAGGAGGACACGGGGCTCTGGTCTGTGGCTATTGCACAGACAGGTGATGAGGAGTTGTAGCCCCCGCCCCAGGCTAGCACTGGACCCTGCCTGGGCTCCCCAGCCAGCCCTGAGTGTAGGACGGCCAAGGTCTGCTTCAAATCCCAGCTCTGCCACCTACTTGCTGAGCCTCAGTTTCCCCACGTGCAAAGTGGGGGTGTGATAATACGTGGAAGAGGAAGAATCCAGCCAGCGCCTCTGCCTCTCCACTGCCCAGTTTCTCAGAGACATGGATGCCAGGCGCACGCTGGTTCTCCGGTTCTGCACCGGGCCCCTGCCTGGCATGATGTGGGGAGGAGGTGGCAGAGGAGCAGGAGACAGCAGCATCTGAGAAGTGAACCGGGTGGCTTGGGGGAGTCCTTCCGAGCTCACGGAGTCTGCTGCTGGGGGGCCCCAGGAGAGAGAGTCAAAAGCTGCAGCCCTCGGAGCCCCCAGGTCAGCAGGGCCTGGCACGCTCCCCCTGGACAAAGGCAGCAAGTGGCCACCCCCACTGCTTATAGAAGGGACAACACCAGCCAGGGTGGCCTTGCAGGGGAGGGGCACTGGCAGTGATGGAGGGCGGGCCAGGTCCCTGCCAGCCCAGCCCGTACCCTCAGAGCAGAGGCCAGGCCGAGGCCGAGGCGCTCTGGGGCAGTTGCAGGGCCTGGGAGCAGCGGCTCTGGCCCCATCCGGGCTCTGCGGGCAGAGGGAGTCTTTTTCCTCTCTGGGCCTTGGTGTCCTTCCTGCATGGTAGACCACCCTGTTTGTCTCTGGTACCAGACCACGTGCTCCGGCTGGGGCCTGGGGTGGAGCCCCCGTTGGCTCCAGCCCCGTACAGGGTGCACAGGACATGCCTGCTTGCCAGGCATCAATAAAGGAGAAACTCATAGAGGCCCCAGGACCTACACTCGAGTTGGGGCTGCCCTGCCTCCCGGAACCCCCCACGGACCTCTCAGACTTCTCCTGGGCCACTCAGACCCCTCCTCCAATGTTGCCGTGAGACCTCAGGCCCCCCACAGCAGGGACTGATGGGGTGCAGAGGGGCCAGGCCGGGCCTTGGGACGTGGAGCCTTAGGGCCTCTGGGAAATTCACCCCAAACGTCACCTTGGAAACTCAAGAGGGAGTTGCTTGGGGGGATGCAAACCACACTCGGTAGGGACCGCTTGGAAGTCTGCCCTGCAGTGTCAGGGACAGAATGTTCTAGGGGCTGATGGACCTGGGCGCCCTGAGCAAGTTACATCCTCTCTGAGCCTCCGTTTCTGCGTCTGCAGAGTGGGGGAGTAGGGGAACCAGAGAGCCTTTAAGCAGCTTCTGGCCCTAAAATCCCCAGACAGGTAAGGATCTTCAGGAACCTTGGGAACTAGAGCTGGAATGTGACCACAGGCCCGTTGTGAGGGTTGGGTGGGGTTGGGGGTCTGACCCGGCTGCCTTGGGGGTACCTGTATCAGTGCCTAGGAGGAAGGTTCCAGGTGCAGTCTCCATGCCTGGGAGCCACATCTCAAAGTCCAGAGGCAGCAGAAGCCCACACGATGGCCCCTGACGGCAGGCATTGGCCAGGGAAGTACCCATCACGTGCCACCTCACCCAGCCGTCTAGGGTGGGTACATGATTGTCATTTCCCAAAAGGAAGCAGGCCCCCAGAGAGAGCGAGTGCGTTCTCACAGCCAGACAGCGGGCTGGGCGCCCGTTCCTGCTGCCCCGAACCAAGGCAGCATCTCAGCCTGCAGCCTGGCCCTCCTCCCGCCTCTGTCTAGCCGGCCCCTTCCCGCACAGAGCACCTCCGTCTCCCCTGCAGGCTGTGAGGCTCTCAAGGACAAGGCCCAGTGGCAGAATAACCCCTTCCTGGGGGGCAGGATTTCACGTCTCATGAAGGGCTTCCTCACCATCACCTGTACGAGAGCCCTGTGGGGCAGACATCGCCCCCACTTTACCAGAGAACCCCAGGGCCTGAGGGTCAGAGGCCTTGCCCAAAGCCCCCAGCCGGCAGGAGCCGGGCCTGTCTGACCCATGCCCAGGTGTGTATTCTCCCTCGCCAGCCTCGGGGAAACCAAGAAGGGCCGACCGGCCAATGGGGGACCGCAGGCAGGGTCACGGGACCACCCCGCCCCGTCAGACACAAGCCGCTGGCAGGCCCGTTCCATCAGGTGAAGTCAGGGTGTCACAGCCCAGAGACTGGCCCTCCAAGAGGCGGAGCCAGGTGGAGTGAAGCCCTGGGGCTAAGTTCCCCTAGCCCTGTTGGCAACCACACCTGGTGCCCGGCCCAGCCTCCCTGGCTCCTCTGAGAGGCCTCACCCACCCCGAGCCCCTGGGCACTGGAGCCAGCCCAGCATCTGAGTGCCATCGGCCCGTCAGGAGCCGGCTTGAGTGGGACAGCCCCAGTGACCCCCAGACAACCCCCCTCACCCCGCTGGGCTGATGCCACCCCCACCTGTCCCCACTCCTGCAGCAGCTCCGAGGGTGGAGATGGTGAGTCCTCCTGGAGGGTCCTGCATCCCCTGGGGCTGGACAGGGAGGCGGGAAGAAGCAGGGACCCCACGCCCACTGGCCCTTGTGGCCTCAGTTCCCTTCTGCAGCCACACTCGCTGCTCACTCTGTGTTCTGTAACTGCCTCCCTCCGGGACTGCGAGCTCCTCCAGCGTGGGAACCTCGCCTGACTCCTGTGAGCCCCGGCACAGAGGAAGCATCTGGTAACTGCTAAGTGAGCGAGCGAATGAAGGAAGCATGGTCTCCAC
>VSMD01093966.1:0-100715 GCA_008750895.1 Mirza zaza
TTAAATGCCTTTAATAGACATAGGGATTTGAGTAATTTATTTCTTTTGGGGTTTTGTTAGTTTATGCCTTTCAAAAACTAGATTTCATCAAACAAATTGTTCCATTTTATCAAATTTTTGGACATAGTGTTGTTCAGAGTATGCTCTCATAATCTTTTTAATGTCTGAGGGATCATTAGGGATGACCACTCTCTGATAATTGATAGTTTGCAGCTTCCTTCTTTTCTTCCTTTGTGAACTGGACAAGAGTTTGATCAATTGTACTGATTGTTTTCTTTATGGTCCTGTTTTGCTTTTCTATGGTTTAATTTACAAATTTTCATTTATTCATGCTGTACTTCTTAAAAAATTATTATTTCCTTTCTTCTGCTTGTTTTAGGCTTATGTTGTTTTTCTTTTTCCAGTTTCTTAAGGAAGATTATATTGTTGATCTTAGATCTTTTTCAATATATACAGTCAATACTATAAATTTCCTTCTGAGGATTGATTTTGCTGTATCTCACAAATTTTGATAAATTTTCCTTTTACTTTAATTATTGCAAAATATTTTTAAATTGGCATTTGGCCCATGTGTTATTTAGAAGTGTATTGTTTAATTCTCTAGTATTTGGGGATGTTTCACCAACTTTCCTGTTTTTGATTTCTAGTTTAATTCCATTATGGTCTGAGAACACACTTTGTATGATTTCTAGTCTTTTAACTTTGTTGAGTTTGTTTTATGGTTCAGAATGTGGTCTCGTTTGGTGAATGTTCCATGCTAGCTTGGAGAAAATATGTGTTGTTCTATTATTGGATAGAGTATTTTAGAAATGTTAATCAGTTCAAGTTGATTGATAAGGCTCTTCAGGTTATCTATATCCTTATATATTCTCTGCCTGCTTGATCTATCAATTATTGACAAATAGATGCTGAAATATACAACCGTAATAGTGCATTTTTCCATTTCTTCTTTCCATTCTATCAGTTTTTGCCTCATGAATTTTGTTGGGTGCCTGCATGTTTAGGATTGTTGTGTTCCCGGAGAAATTACCTCTATGGCGTATGTAAGGCACCCTTTATACCTTAAAATATTTTCCTATGCTGAAGTCTATTTTGTCTGAAATTACTATTCTGGCTTAATTTTGATTAGTGTTTCCACAGTATAAATTTCCCCTCACTTCACATGAAACATATCTGTGTCTTTATATTTAAAACAAGTGACTTTTAGACAATGTAGTTGGGTTTTGTTATCCACTCTGAAAGTCTCTGTCTTTTAATTGGTGTATTTAAACCATTCACAGTTAGGTAATCATTGATATAGTTGGATTAATATCTGCCATGTTTGTAACTGCTTTATATTTACTGCATTTGTTATTTCTTTATTTTCACTCATGTTCTGCCTCTCAGGGGTTTAATTCAGCATTTTTAATGATTCTATTCCATCTTCTCTTAGTGTATCAACTACACATATTTTAAAATATTTTAGAAATTTCTCTAGTTTAAAATCTACTATTTTAATTAATCTAAATCCACTTGAAATAACACCATATGACTTGACATGTACAGTCATGCTGCTCTAACAGAATCTTTCCAATTCCTCCCTTTTGTCCCTTGTGACATTTCTGACATTGACTTCACTTATTCATACGTATATATATATATTTTTTTTTCTTTTCTTTTTTTTTTTTTTTTTTGAGACAGAGTCTCACTTTGTTGCCCAGGCTAGAGTGAGTGCTGTGGCATCACCTAGCTCACAGCAACCTCAATCTCCTGGGCTCAAGCGATCCTACTGCCTCAGCCTCCCGAGTAGCTGGGACTACAGGCATGCACCACCATGCCCGGCTAAATTTTTTTGGGGGGTATACGTATTTTTAGTTGGTTAATTAGTTTCTTTCTATTTTTAGTAGAAACAGGGTCTTGCTTAGGCTGGTTTTGAACTCCTGTCCTTGAGTGATCCTCCTGCCTTGGCCTCCCAGAGCATTAGGATTACAGGTGTGAGCCACCTCGCCTGGCCACTTATTCATATATTAGTTGCATTTTACTATTAATTCTTTAAACAATTATCTGTTATATTTAAACAAATAAGAGATTTTACTTTACATTCATTTATTCCTTCTCTTTGTATAGATCCTTCCTTTCTTTATGTAGACCCAAGTTTCTGACATATCATTTTCCTTCTACCTGAAGAACTTCTTTTAATATTACTTTCAGGGCAGGTAAGTTTGTAATGATTTACCTCAGTTTCTATTTATCTGAGAAAGTGTTTCTCCATCATTTTTCAAGGATAATTTTACTGGATATAGAATTCGATGCTGGTGTTTTTTTCCCTCAATACATTAAATATTTCACTCCATTCTTTTGCTTGCATGTTTTCTGAAGATAAGTTTGCCATAATTTTTATCTTTGTTCTCCTATAGGTAACATTATGGAGTTTTTTTTCTTTCTACTTCTTTGGCTTCTTTTAAGATTTTTGACTTTCATGTTTGGATTATGAATATAATATACCTGGGTATGTGTGTCTGTGTATTTTTATATTTAGCCTACTGGTGTTCTCTGGGCTTCCTAGGTCTGTGGTTTGGATCAGTCTTTAATTTGGAAAAGTTCTTGGCCATCATTACTTCAAATATTTCTTCTGTTCTAGTCTTAAATCTACTTCTGATATTCAAATTTCATATATTTTTATGCTTTTTTTATATTGTCCCACAGTTCTTGTATGTTAGGTTCTGGTTTTGTTTCTGCTTTTGTTTTCATTTTTTTTTTCTTTTTGCATCTCAGACTGGAAAGTTTCCACTGGCCAATCTTCAAGCTCCTTGATCTTTTTATTTTATCTTATTTTATTTATTTATTTTTTATTTCTAAGTATTACAGGAGTACAAATGTTTTTGGTTACATGAATCACTTTCGTAATGCTTGAGTCGAGGTTAAAAGTGTGCCCATCACCCAGATAGTGTTCAGTACACCCATTAGGCAGGTTTTCTCTTATCCCTTCCTCCTCCTTCTGTTTGATTTCCATTGGGTTTTACTTTCCTTTATGCACATGTGTGCTCATAGGTTAGTTCCAGTTTAATACTGAGTACATGTGTTGTTTGTTTTTCCATTCTTTAGATACTTCACCTAGGATAATGATCTCCAGTTCCATCCAAATTGTTGCAAAGGCATTAAGTCATCCTTCTTAGTGGCTGAGTAGTATTCCATGGTATACATATGCCATATTTTCTTAATTCACTCATGAATTGATGGGCATTTGGGTTGATTCCACATCTTTGCAATTGTGATTGTACAAACATTCAAGTGCAGGTGTCTTTTTGATGTCTTTTTGGGTGTCTTTTCTTTTGGGTAAATAGCCAGTAGTGGGATTGCTGGATCAAATGTATGTTGCCTTTTAGGTCTTTAAGGAATCTTCATATTGTTTTCCATAAAGGTTGTACTAATTTGCAGTGCCACCAACAGTATATAAGTGTTTCTTTTTCTCCACATCCATGCCAGCCTCATAGTTTTGGGACTTTTTAATTAATAAAAGCCATTGTGACTGCGGTAAGGTGATATCTTATTGTAGTTTTAATTTGCATTTCCCTAATGATTAGTGACATTGAGCATTTTTTCATATGTTTATTGGCTATTTGTCTATCTTCTTTTGAGAAGCTTCTATTCATGCCTTTTGCCCACTTTTTAATGGGATTGTTTAATTTTTTCTTACTGATTTGCTTGAGTTCTATGTAGATTCTGGTTATTGGCCCTTTATCAATTGTATAGCTTGTGAATATTTTCTCTCATTCTGTAGGTTATCTATTTGCTCTGTCAATATCTATTTGTTCTGTCAATTATTTCCTTGGCTGCCATAAGCTTTTTAATTTAATCAAGGCCCATTTATTTATTTTTGTTGTTGCTGTGATTGCCATTGAGGTCTTCTTCATAAATTCTTTGCCTAAGTCAATATCTAGAAGAGTTTTCCCAACATTTTCTTCTAGAATTCTTAGGGTTGCTTGCCTTACATTTAAGTCCTTTATCCATCTTGAATTAATTTTTATGAGTGGTGAGAGATATGGATCCTGTTTCATTCTTCTGCGTTTGGCTATCCAAATTTCCCACCACTGTTGATCCTTTTCTCAGCTATTTCAACTTTCCAGATGAACTCATTGAAGGAATTCTTCATTTTTGTTACTGTGTTTTTTCCTAGCATTTCCTTTTGATTCTTTCTTAGATTCTCCATCCTTCTGTTTACATTATCCAGACATTCTTGTAAGCATTATAATTTTACCATTGAAGCCCTTAACATATTAATCAGTTATTTTAAATCCTCCATTTGATAATTTCAACATCTGTGTCACATCTGAGCCTGGTTTTGATGATTACTTTGTCTCTTAGAGAGTTTTTCTTGCTTGTGACATACCTTGTGTTGTTGTTGTTGTTGTTGTTTTGAAATACAGATATGATGTTTTCCCATCATTTAAAAAGAAACTGGGGTAAATAGTCTTTCCGTGGAAGGATTTATGTTAATTTTGTTAGGAGCTGGACTGTGTTTAAGGTTTCATAGCTGTAGTTATCAGAGGCTTCCTCTAGTGTCTGTGTGTCTTCTCTTGACTTTGGGTCCCCTACATAATTCATCTCAGAGAGTCTATGTCTTGTAGCTCTTTAACCTATAATCCACTGTTATTTTTTGTTATTCTTCCCCTCCTCCCCCTATAATCCACTGTTATTATACTGGAGAGATAGTGGTGTGATTTAAGGTATGAGAGAGGGGAGTGTCTTAGTCTTCTAATTAAACATCGGTGTTTTAGTGAGCCTGTGTCTCAGGGCTGTAACCTTCCAAAAGTGTTTCTCCAGCTGGACAGTGCCCACTCTCACCCTCTACTCATATAACCCACTCCCCTCCCTGGCTGCTGTGTTGCCTATCTAGTTCCTTGAGGACTTGACCCCTGGCAAATATATTTTTTCCCATTTCTTAAGACTGGAAGTCTGGAGGGGGTTAGAGTGGGAGGAATCTTCTTCCCCCAGGTGGAATAAGGCAGTGGCAAAGTTCTTTCCTCTAGAGTAGGTTTTGTTATGGAGAAGGCTCTGGTTGCTCACAGTGGTTATTCTTCCCACCCTCCAACAGAGCCATAAGAGAATCTTTCTCAGAACCTAATATAAGAACTCAGTGGAGTTTCTATAGGAAAAGCCCACGGAAGTGTGAGAGCTCCAGAGGCCATGGCCCTATGGAGTTTCTCTCATGCCATTCCACATTCAGCATCCAGCAATTCATCAAAGTCACCAATTAAGTTTTCCTACCAGTGTGTGCCTCCAGCGGCTGCCCCATGTGAACAGAGCTCAGCTCTATTTCTCTGGATGTGCCTGTCCTTGGAAATGTAAGGAGGGCAGTTTTCCCTGGGACCTCAGCTTTCTGACTGGTCCAGTAAGAGTCATTGATTTTCACTTTGTGCAGTTTCTCTTGTTATGAGGATGGGAGTAACAACTTCTAATCTCCTTATATGTGGGAGCTGAACCTCAAAGCTCCTCAGCTTATTTTTAATTTTCTATTTACATTATCCAACTTTTCTAAATCTGTAGAGTCAGGATCCCTGGGTCAACCTTACAGTTTTATAATTCTTTTAGTTGCACCAGGAAAACCTCCACTTCAAAGGCAAGAAGAGAGATATGATATCAGATTTAATCAATTCAGAGACTACACTATTAGAAAAAATTCATGAATGACAAAATACAGAAGAATATATTATAGATTAAATTTCATGACTATAATGAGCTGCTGAGAGACAAAATTACAGTAAGTATTTATAAGCACCACTCACAATGCGTAATTCTATCATTGGCTAGATTATAAAATTATTTGAAGAAATATAGTAAAACAAATGTCATATCTTTATAGTATTATTTCACATTTAAGTCATTAATTATCATCACTGATAGAAAACATAAATATAACTAGTGTGCCTGTATAATGAAAAATAAAGAAATCAAGAATTCATAGGCCTTTCTAAAAAAGTAAAATAAACAGAAAAACTATTGTATTTAATGTGGTGATTTTTTTCCCCAAGGAAATTATCACTCTCAGTCATCCAAGCTGCTCTCACTGCTTAAGTTCTTTGTGGAAGAGTTTCTTTATGTGAATCAAAAAGTGACTGGATAAGGTAAACTCTATGATTTCCACTTCAGGGTACCCACTGAAGTTAAAGCTAACCAATTGCCATGGGCTGTGGAGAAGGGGAAATGGGAAGATATTGATCAAAGGGTACAAACATTCAATTATCAGATGAATAAATTCTGGGCATCTAATGTACAGCATGGGTGGTGGTGGATATGTTAACTAATTTGATTTTGATAATCATTACACAATATATACATATATCAAATCATCACATTGTATAACTTGAATATATACAATTTTTGTCTATTAAAACTTTGGAAATAAAAGAGGGCTTTCTTCAAAAAAAAAACCAAATCAGTAATTAAGATATTTTCTAATATAAAAGAAGTCATTAATAAAAGCCAATTAATCTGTGATGTGCACAGATTTATATGTTACTGGGTTTGATTGGAAGGTTTTCCATCATTATGGAAATCTGCTTTTAATTTATTCACCCTAATCCTGTTCATTAAAGTTCCATAACCTTTTTTAGTTAACATTTTGGACCACATGATCCATAGAAAGCACATTTTCTACTTTTATATGAAATGAGCCAAGAAAATAAACTCTTTTAAGGTCTACATATCTGATTGTAGAACTAGCTTTCTATCAGGAGTGTGGAAGTGCTGTCATTTGCTGTCTCTAGTCCTGACAGTTTAGTAGCATGATTTAATTTGATATTATGGGTGGCCTCATGGAAAATTTGTGTAATATTATTTGTTACAAGATGAGAATACTCAGAAAACAGTAATCAATTTAGCATTTAGGATAAAGTTATATCTTCAGGCCTGTAAAACATTTTAAAAATAAATCGAATTTTATTGGCAGGTACTGAAAGTGGCAGAAACTATTGGACTTTGAAGTTTTAAAGATCTTAGCTGACCTTATAAAGAGCATACTTTTCTGAGTGCTCTGTGTCCCTTTCTTCTCCAAAGACTTAAACTTATTGACATTTTTATTATTGACCTGTTTCCTATAAATGTCTTTCATCTCTACCTTTTTCTTCTCTCTCTTTTTGTTTTGTTTTGTCTTGTGTACAATATGGCCTGCCCTTTGAGTCATCTGGAATGTTTTTATTACCTGTTTTGATATGGGAGGGAGTAGTCTCTCTAGAGTAAGTTTATTATGCTGTTTATCATATTGTTGGTAAGAAAAAATACTCTTATAAATTATTATGCTTACACATTATTATTAATGTATCGATCAAGATAATATGACAAAAAGCTGGTTTAAATGGTAAGTAATGACTTTGGAAATATGAAAATATATTAAAAATTCAAAATAATAGCCTATTGTTAGTTTTCTTATACTGAAGTAGGATTTGGCTTCCAATGTATACATTTTTAAATGAATAATGTCAGCATGACCACAACTCCACGTGGCTAAGTGAAAATTGTTTTAAACATCCTTATTATTAAAACAAGAGGAGGGATTGACTAAGAATGTTAAAACAACAATATGCCTAGCAAATTGGTATCACAGATTGGATAGCAATTCTGGAAAATTAACCTATTATCAAGCACAGCATCCCTACATATAGAAGTAGAACACTTATTTACAACCAACTAAATGTTTTAGTGTGGTGACTCATGTTTGTAATGACTGATTATATGGCACAGAATTGTCTGGATGTGCCTTTATACAACTGTTATGTCAGTCTATTTAGTACAAATGTCAGCAGAGCACAGAATTGTCATTATAATTCCTGCAAAAGCATTTTTTGATTGCCATCCAAATAGAAGAGCAGCTTGTGTTGAATTTTTATTTTAGTGATTTAAATATTTTCTTGTATACAACATAGTTTGTTGTTGTAAAGAACTTAAACAGTATGATTAAATTAAAAGCTACATCTATTTTTTAAACTTCTCATTTGCAATTATAGCTTACAAATGTATGCTGATGTTTTAAATCAATCACAAAGCTCTCTGAGTACCAAAAAGGATTTCTACTCACCCTTGTGGCTTAGATCTTAGAAAATCTTCCTGGCCAGCATGGATTCTTATAGAATCTGTCTAACAAAGTCTCCAGATAGGCCCGTTGTGTAGCAAAGGGCATTTGATTCAGTAAAGCAGTAAGAAATCCCCAAAGATATTTTTCTAGCCCCTTCAGAGGTGGTTTCTCTTTATTTTGTCTTATAATCACTTTACAGTCAGGATCTGTCACCGTTTCCCACATCAATGAATGTGTGAGAGAGCCAGACATTGCATTTCCCATGCTAAGTCCAATACCTATAAACGAATTTCTGTTTAATAATGTGCTAGTATTTCAATAATTGCCCCACATGCAGATTATAAAATAACTTCAGATTTGATAAATAAAATAATTATGAACATTATTTATGGTGCATTTCAACCCGTTTTGAGTGCTGTAATTTAAATTTGCTTTATTTACTTCCATTTAATGTGATTTGAAATCGATCATCAATCTGACTAGAAAGAGTATGCCCTGCGAAATTGACATTCTGTCTCCTGTTTTCTGCTGCAATTAGGTTTCCCATTGTCACTCTCGGCTTCCTGAGATGCGGGGCTTCCAGCTCACTTCCTCGGTTCTCAAAAAAGCACACAAACACAGGGCTGTTGTCCACAGCAGACCCAACTTGAGGACTCGAGATAGAAAAAGAGATGACGACAGCATATTATGAGTACAACCTGGCTTGAGCATTATACATCAGTGATACCCGGCCATCTCCTTCACAGGGAATTTCTCATTGGTCATTTGTTCCTCAAAGGTTTCCATGTGCCACCATCTCAGGTGCCCCTGCCCCATTCTTCTATATACACCTGATTTCTCAGATTTTCTCTGGTTTTTTGTCCGGGCTTTTGTGGAAAACAAAATTTCTGCCCCTCTATGTTAGAAAAATACAGTTCTTCCTTTGGCATGGCCTGGCCCCTTTAGTCTTATCTTAACCAAAGACATTTACAGACAGAGAACATTCTACCCTACAGACTAGTTATGTCACATCCCCAGAAGGTAGAAGTAGCTGCTTATAGATATAGATTTTATTTAAATATTTATCCCCCCTACTATCTCTGAGTAAATTTTGAGGTATTAGATGTTAAATTGATGCTTTTTTTGTATTCAAGAGGCCTCTCTAGTTGAGAGGGTCAGAAATGTGTGGAGTCTATAGGTGATTTGACCCATATTAAATTATCCAAAGACGACTGCTATTAATATTTTGAGGCATTTTATTCTATTTGGTTGGTTTCCGTGTGCTTTTTGCTTTGTCGTATTTACCTTCATGTTTGAAATGTCCAAACATTATTCCTGAAGATTCAAATTTCAATCTGAATCTATTTTTTTCCTTTTAAAAATTGTATATAGATTTCTTTTAGTATATGTCTAGTAGCAACATATTCTTTCACATTCATTTATACCAAAATGTTTTAATGTCACCCTCCTTTAAGAAGCAAATTTCATAAAATACAGAATTATGGGGTGGCAGAATTTTCTTTCCTTTTAGCACTTTGAAGTTGTTGCCCCATTGAGTTCTGGCATTCACTGTTTCTGCTAAGAAGACAGCTGCCTTTACTGACATTTTTCTTGTATGTAATGCATTCTTTTTCTCTGAGAGGTTTTAAGATATTTTTCCTTTATCTTTCTTTTGCAGCAAGTAAGTATAATATAACTAAGTGTGTTCATTTTGTGTTTATCCTGCTCAGGGTTTGTTTGACTTATTATTTTTTTAATTTTTATTGACATATAATATTTGCTCATATTTATGAGGTCCTTGCAAAATTTTGTCACATGCATAGAGTGTGTAATGATCAAGTCAGTATATTTAGGATATTCATTGCTTCAAGTTTTAACCATTCATCTGTTGGTGGACACTTAGGTTGATTTCATTATCTTTACTATTGTGAATAGTGTTGCAATAAACATGAGGGTGCAGGTATCCCACTGATTTCTTTCCGTTTGTATGAATACCCAGTAGTGTGATTACTGGATTATATGGTAGTTTTATTTTTAGTTTTTTGAGAACCCTCCATACTGTTTTCTATGGTGGCCATACTAATTTACATTCCCACCAACAAAGTATAAGAGTTCCCTTATCTCCACATCTTTGTGGCACCTGTTCTATTTTGTCTTTTTATTAATAGCCATTCTAACTTGGGTAAGATTACATCTCATCATGGTTTTGATTTGCATTTCTCTGATAATTAGGGATGTTGAACACTTTTTATATACTTGGCCATTTGTATTGTTTTCTTTTGAGAAATATCTATTCCTGTCCTTGCCATTTTTAATGGGATTATGTTATTTTACTATTGAGTTGTGTTCCTTATATATTCTGGATATTAGTCCCTTATCAGATGAATAGTTTGCAAATATTTTCTCCCATTCAAAAGGTTGTTTTTTCACTCTATCAATTGTTTCCTTTGCTTTTTAGCAGAAGCTTTTTAGTTTAATATAATCCAATTTGTCTATTTTTGTTTTTGTTGCCTGTGCCTTTGAGGTCTTAGCCACAAAATTTTTTCCTGGACCAATGTCCTAAAGTATTTTCCCTATTTTTTTTCTAGTAGTTTTCCAGTTTCCAGTCTTACATTTAAGTCTTTAATTTTTCTTGAGTTAATTTTTGAATATAGTGAGACATGTGCATCCAGTTTCATTCTTGTGCATATGACAATCCAATTTTCCCAGAATCATTTATTAAAGAGGGTGTTCTTATTCTAATATATGTTCTTGATGCCTTTGTCAAAAATCAGCCAGATAGCTGTAAATATATGGTTTAATTTCTGGGTTGTACATTCTGTTCCATTCATTTATGTGACTCTTTTTATACTATTACCTTTCTTTTGGTTATTATAGTTTTGTAATATATTTTGTAGTCATTAGTGTGATGTCTCTAGTTTTGTCCTTTTTGCTGAGGATTGCTTTAGCTATTCAGGCTCCTTTTGGTTCCATACAAATTTTAAGATTATTTTCTCTAATTCTGTGACAAATGACATTGGTATTTTCATAGGGATTGCACTCAATCTGTAGATTGCTGTTGCTTATATAGTCATTTTAATGATATTATTAATTCTTCCAATTCATGAGTATGGGGTATTTTTCCATTTGTTTTTGTCTTCTTCAATTTTTTTAACAGTGTTTTATAGTTTGCTTATAGTTGTCTTTCACCTCCTTTGTTAAATTTATTTATTTATTGTATCTTTTGGTAATTACTATAAATTGAATTGCCTTCTTGAATTCTTTCTCAGCTAGTTCATCATTGGTATATAGTAATGCTACTAATTTTTGTACCTTGATTTTGTATCCTGTAACTTTCTGAAATTTATTTACCAAATCTTAGAGTTTTTTGATTGAGTCCTCAGGGCTTTCTTGATATAAGACAATGTCATCTGCAAAGATGGAAAATTTGACTCCACCTTTTCCATTTTAGATGCCTTTTATTTCTTTCTCTTCCTTGATTTCTCTATCTAGGACTTTCAATACTACATTGGATAGGAGTAGTGAAAGTGGGCATCCTTGTCTTGTTCCAGTACTTGGAGGAAATACTTTCAGCTTCGCCCCATTAAGTATGATGTTAGGTGGGGTTTTGTCATATATGTCCTTTTTTAAATTTTATTTATTTATTTATCTATTTATTTATTTATTTATTTTAGCGTATTATGGGGGTACAAGTGTTAAGGTTACTTATATTGCCCATGCCCCCCTCCCCCCTTGAGAAAGAGCTTCAAGCATGCCCATCCCCCAAACGTTGCACATCTTACTCATTGTGGTTGTATATACCCCTGCCCTCCTCCCCCCTCCCACCCTCCCAACACCCGATAAATGTTACTCTTATATGTCCACTTAGGTGTTGATCCATTACTACCAATTTGCTGATGAGTACATGTGGTGCTTGTTTTTCCATTCTTGAGATACTTCACTTAGTAGAATGGGTTCCAGCTGTATCCAGGAATATACAAGAGGTGCTATATCACCATTGTTTCTTAAAGCTGAGTAGTCTTCCACGGTATACATATACCACATTTTATTATTCCACTCATGAATTGATGGGCACTTGGGTTGTTTCCATAGCTTTGCAATTGTGAATTGTGCTGCTATAAACATTCGAGTGCAGGTGTCTTTTTCTTAAAGTGACTTTTGATCTTTTGGGTAGATGCCCAGTAGTGGAATTGCTGGATCAAATGGTAAATCTACTCCATATATGTCCTTTATTATGTTTAGGTATGTTTCTTCTATATCTAGTTTGTTGAGAGTCACAGAGGAATGTTGAATTTTATCAAATATTTTTCTGAATCTATTGAGATCATATATGTTTTATTGTCCTTCATTTTTGGATGGGATGTATCACGTTAATTGATTTGTATATGTTGAACCATCCTTGCATTCCTGGGACAAATCCCACTTGATCATGGTATGTTATCTTTTGGACGTGCTGTTAGATTCAGTTTGCTAGTATTTCGTTGAGGATTTTTGTGTCTATTTTCATCAGGGATATTATCCTGGAGTTTTCTTTTTTTGTTGTGTTATTGTCTGTTTTTGATATCAGGATAATGCTGGCCTCACAGAATGAGTTAGGGAGAATTCCCTTTTCTTCAATTTTTTGAAATAGTTTGAGCAGAATTGGTATTAGTTCTTCTGTGTAAGTTTAGTAGAATTAGCAGTGAAGCTATCCAGTGCTGGATGTTTTATCTTGGGAAAAATTTTATTGCTTATTTAATCTCATTACTCATTATTAGTCTGTTTAGGTTTTCTATTTCTACCTGACTCAATCTTGGTAGGTTATAAGTATCCAAGAATTTATTCATTTCCTCTAGGTTTTCCAGTTTGTTAGTGTATAGTTGTCCATGATAATCTCTGACAATCTTTTGTGTTTCTGTGGTATCAGTTGTAATGTCTCCTTTTTTTTCCTGATTTTGTTTTATTTGGGTATCTCTTTTTTTTTTCTTGCTTAGTCTAACCAGTGGTTTGTTGATTCTCTTTATATTTTCAGGAAACCAACTTTTCATTTTATTGATTCTTTGTATTTTTTAACTCTCTATATTTCATTTAGTTCTGCTCTGATCTTTATTATTCTTTTCCTTCTACTAATTTGGGGTTTGGTTTGTTCTTGTTTTCTAGTTCCATGAGGTGCATTGTTAGATTGTTTATCTGAAATATGTCTACATTTTTGATGTAGGCTTTTATTGCTGTAAAATTCCCTTTTTGTACTGCTTTTTCTGAAACCCATAGGACTTGGTAGGTTGTGTTTCAAAAATTTTGATTCCTTCCTTAATTTCTTCCTTGATGCAAAGATCCTTCAAGAATGTGTTGTTTAATTTCTGTGTTCTTGTATAGTTCCCAAAGTTTCTCTTGTTATTTATTTCCAGTTTTATTCATTGTGGTCTGGGAAAGATATTCGACAGGATTTTCATTGTTTGTTTGTTTGTTTTTTTTAATTTTTGAGGTTTGTTTTGTTTCCTAACATATGTTCTTGTGGAATGTTCTATATGCTGATGAGAAGAAAGTATAGCCTGTAGCTGTTGGACAACATGTTCTGTAAATGTCTATTTGGTCCATTTTGTCTAAAGTGCAGTTTAAATCCACTGTTTCTTTGTTGATTTTCTGTCTGGATGATCTGTGTAATGCTGAGAGTAGGGTGTTGAATCCACAACTATTATTGTGTTAGAGTCTGTCTCTCCTTTTAGATCAAATAATGTTTGCTTTATATACCTGGGTGCTCTGGTAGAATGTATATATGGTAAGAATTATTATATTCTCTTTTCAGTTTATGACTTAGATTCTGGTTTATCTGATATAAGTATAGTTACTCCTGCTCACTTTTGGTTTCTAATTGCATAGAATATCTTTTACCATCCCTTTACTTTCTTTTTAATTTTATTTTATGTTTTTATTTCAGCATATTATGGGAATACAAATGTTTAGGTTATGTGTTGTCTTTGCCCCACCTGAGTCAGAGCTTCAAGCCTGTCCTTTATTTTGAGTATTTATATGCCTTAAGATAAGTTTCTTGTAGGCAGCATATAGTTAGGTTATGTTTTCTAACCTATTCATCAGTGTATATCTTTTAAGTGGAAAGATTAATCCATTTATATCCAAGGTTATTATTGATATGCAAGGGCTTATTTCTGACATTTTATTAATTGATTTCTGGTTGTTTTATTTATCTTTTGTTCCTATATTTCTCTTTTATTGTTTGCAATTTGTGGCTTGGTGGTTTCTGTTGTGGTTACCTTTGAGTCCTTTCTCTTCTCTATTTGTTTGTTTGCTCTACCAGGGCTTTTATACTTTCTTGTGTTTTTGCAATGGTGATTGTCATTTTTGTGGCTATAAAGGAATACCTGAGGCTGGCTACTTTATAAAGAAAAGAGGTTATTTGGCTCCTGTTTCTGCAGGCTGTATAAGAAGCATGGTGCCAGCATCTGTTTCTCATGAGAACTTTAAGCTGCTTTCACTAATGCTGGAAGGCAAAGAGGAGCCAGCATGTGCATAGATCACAGGACAAGAGAGAAAGCAAGAGAGAGGTGAAAGATGCCAGGTGGTTTTTAACCTACTGTCGTGGGAACTAATAGAGTGAGAAATCAGTCATTACCATGAGAATGGTAACAAGCCATTCATAAGGAATCTACCTCCATGACCCAAACACCTCTATCAGGCTCCAGCTCCAACCCTGGGAATCAAATTTCAACATGAGCTTTAGAGGACAAACATCTAACTATCATAGTTGATACCATCCTTTCACTTCCAGGTGTAGGAAGCTTTAAGCATTTCTTGTAGAGCTGATCTAGTGGTGATGAATTCTTTCAGCTTTTGCTTGTCTGGGAAATACTTCATTTCTCCATCATTTATGAAGGATGCCTATGTTGGGTAGTATCCTTGGCTGACAGTTGTTTTCTTCCAACCCTTTGAATATGTTATTCCATTCTCTTACAGCCTACAAGGTCTCCACTGAGAAATCCAGTTACTCTGATGGAGGTTCTGTTATAAGTGACTAGATGCTTTTCCCTTGCTATTTTTAGAATTCTCTGTTTGTCTTTGATTTTTGACAGTTTTACTATAATGTGCAGTAGAGAAGAACTTATTGAATTGTATCTATTTGGGGATTATTACCTTCCAGTATCTGGATGTCTCAATCTCTTGCTAGACTTTGCAAGTTCTCAGCTATTAATTATTTCATTAGACAGGTTTTCTATCTTTTTCATTTTCATTTTGCCTTCTAGGACACCAAAAAATGTAAAAATTTGGTTGCTTTGTGGTGTCCTATATGTCACATAATATTTATTCATTTTTTTCTTTAGTTTTATTAATATCTGACTGAGTTATTTCAATAAACATGTATTCAAATTATGAAATTCTTTCTTCTGTTTGATCTATTCTATTGTTGAAGCTTTCATATAATTTTGTATTTCATGCAATGAATTCCTCAGCTCCAAAATTTCTGTTTGGTTTGCTTCAGGGTTTTTTTTTTTGTTTTTTGTTTTTTGACAGAGTCTCACTCTGTCACCTGGGTTAGAGTACAGTGGCATCATTATAGCTGACTGCAACCTCAAAAACCGGGGCTCAAACAATCCTCCTGACTCAGCCCCCCAAGGAGCTGGAACTATTGGTATGCACCACCACACCCAGCTAATTTTTCTAATTTTTGTAAAGATGAGGTCTTGCTCAGGCTGGTTTTGAACTCCTGACCTCAAGCTATCCTCCCACCTTGGCCTCCCAGAGTGCAAGGACTACAGGTGTGAGCCACCATACCCAGCTGTTTGTTTCTTTTTTTATAATATCTGTCTTTTTAGTAAATTTCTCATTCATACATTGATTTCTTTGTATTGTTTATCTGTGTTTTCTTATATCTCACTGGAATTTTTTAATATTGTCATTTTGAATTATTTTTATGAGATTTAATAGATTTATTTTTATTGGAATCTGTTGCTAGAGAATTATTATTTTCCTTCAAATTATAATATTTTCTTGCTTGTTCATTTTTCTTGTGTCCTTGCATTGATATCTTACACAAGTGGTATGTCAGTCTCTTCTTCCAATTTTTGACTTTGTTTTCATAGGAGAAGAATTTTTCCTGAAGATATGTCTATGATACTAGTTGGTTGGGGCACTTTGTCTTTGAATCCAGGTGTGTACAGTAGTGTAGTGTCTGTATGATTTCTTTGGCTATAAACAGCATCAGTGGTATGTTTGATTCCTCAGTTGCTTAGGGTATGGATGTTAGTGGAGGCTTTGGTAAAGTTTTTCTGGGGACAAAGTCAACAGGTAGGTCAGTCCTTTGGCCCCATGGTGGCAACAATTGCCTGAGAGTGCCTGTCCTTGGGCCCCAGGGTGGCGTACACTGGCATACGTGTTAGTGAGTAATTCTTGAGCCTCCAAGCAACTTACTTGGGTGCCATTAGTGGCAACAGTGAGTTGGGCAGTTGGGTAGGTTCTTGGGCTTCTGGGTAGTAGGTGTGGCATGCACAATGGCAGGAAGAGTAGAAGCACAATCCTCTGACTCCCAAGTGGTTAACACTGTTGTTAGTGGTGGCTGCAACAGTCTGGGCAGAGCAGTCCCAAGGCCCACAGGAGGCACATTGCAGGTTAATGCCATCTGTGGTGGTAGCAACAGATTGGGTGGGCCCATTCTCAGGCCCCCAGGAGGAATGCTCAGATGCCAACTATGGTGCATAGGGCAGGGCAATTCCTAGGTCCTTAGCATGCTCAGGCACTGGGGGTGGCTGGAGCTGGGAGAGGCAGACCTGTCCTCAGGTGTCCAGGTGGTGCATGTGGGCAGTGGCTGTGTGAGCAGGGATGGGTGATCTCCAGGCCCATGGCAGAATGCTTTGGTGGGGACAGCAGTGGCTGCACTGCACCCCTGTCCCTAGTGAAGGCAGGGTTTCTCTTAGTGGCAGCAGCTATAGGCAGGCAACTGGAGATGTCTTGCTTTGGCCCCAGTTGGTAGCTGTGAGTAAGACAAGCTGTCTCTACGACACTTGTAAATGCTCAGCGGCTTCACTGCTGGTGGTAGTGGGATTGCTCCCAATGGCCTGCTTTTTACACCCAGCAGTGGCAGCCAGTGGCTGTGAGCAGGAGAACCTGAACTCAGCCTGCATGAAAGTGGAGTGCCTGCCTGCTGCCATGGGAGTGGCTAAGGTTAATGCCAAAGGCTTGTGTTTTAGCCCTGGTGGCAATAGCCAGCTGTAGTGGAAGCCACAGGTTATATATGTCAATGGAGTTCCAGGGATGTAGAGATACAGGGGCTTTGGGTTCCAGGGGAGGATGCAGTCTGGTGGGGGGTGGGCTTTCAAGATGGTGCCATGCTGTAGCTGCCTACGTCTTGGGGGTGCTCTGGGACCCAGCATGAGCTCCTTTTCTAGAGCAATGCCATCACATGGTGTTCTGGCAGCTCCCTATGTTAGCCTCAGGGCCTGTGAGAATTGAGGGGTTCTCCCATGCAGGATTGCAGGAGCCCATGGTAGGAATATGGACTGCTGGGCTTCTGTCACTGACCGTTTCCCCACACTGGGAGCCTCTCCAGACTCCCAGCCAATTCTGGCCAAGCAGGCTGCCTCACTTCCCACTCCTTCCTTACTTTGGGTGTTTGCTGACATCTTCTCTGTTAAATTCCAGTGTCCTTGATAATCTTTTCAAAGTGTGATTATCTACCTGCTATTTTGGTTCCTTGTGGAGGTGGTGAGTACCACATGCTTCTAGTCAGCTATATTGAAGCCTCTTCTGTTTGAAGTCTTTGGTCTACAAACTGGTGCATTTTACTAAACTTAAGAATGTTTAGCTATTATTATTTTAAATACAGAAAAATCCTTCCCTGGGATTCTAATTGTACATAAGTCAGAATACTGGATATTTTCTGTAAGGTTATTAAGGAGGTAGCCTTTCCCTCTCCCTCCAGCCCTCATCGTTTCTTTCTCTGTTCTTTAGATTGAATGTGCCTACACTTTGTCTTCAAGGTCAATATTGCTTGCTCCTTTAGTCTTCAATATTTTCCTAAGTTTATCCAATTAATTTAACATTTCAAATATTGTACTTTTCTGTTTAGAACTTCTACTTTTTATATTTCTCATTTATCTGGTGAGATTCTACATCTATTCACCCATTATTATTTTCTTTTCCTTTAAGTACTTGAACATTTCATAATAGCATTTTAAAGTTTTCGTCTGAAATGTTTGTGCCACCTAAATAAATAAATCAATATGTAAGCTCGCGGATTTGTTAATTAGTTTGATTTAATCATTCCATAATGCATATGTATATCAAAAAATCACATTGTATCCCATAAATATATATATATATTATTTTTCAATTAAAAATAAAATAAAAAAGATAATCCCACCAGATGAGCAGCTGGAAAAAGATTAATAACTCAAGTCCTGGTCTGTTAATTTTAACATCTGGATCATCTTTAGGTTTTTAATTTTTTTTAGAGCGAGTCATATGTTCCCATTTATTCATGTTTTCTAACTTACGTTGTATGAAGAATAATGTTAATGATACATTGCAGGTAATTTAGATTATGTCGCCTTCTTTTACAAGGTGTTGAGTTTTGTTTTGGAAGGCAGTTTATTATTGGTGAATCCTTTTGTTCTGTAAGTGTTAGTTTCATTTTTGGCTAGAAGAGGTCTATTTCATTATTGAACTTAGTCCTGGGACATAGCCATTATTCTAGGGCATGCTTCCTACTTCTAAAAGATGCCACTTCTGGAGTCTCAAGTGAATGTTCAAGGTACTCAGTGAAGTCTTTCCACCCGGCTAATCCAGAACCCTAAATCTTCCAGTCCCACCTGACCTGCAGTAACACACCATCTCTCAGTCCCAAAGCAGATGATATTTGCTAAACTTCATGGAAAGCCACTCTGTACATGTGCATTGTAACCCTTGGCCACTGACCTGTTGTGATCCCAAAGAAAACTTCTGCCTTCTCTACCCCCTTGTATCTTTCCTTCCTTGTTTTCAGACCCTGCCATGAAAATCCTCACCGTTTCAACAAACCAATCAATACCTTAGTTTGTTTTGTGCTGCTGTAATGGAATACCACAGATTGGGTGGGTTGTTTATATTGATAATGTATAGAAATTTGTTGGCTTATAGTTTTGGAGGCTGGGAAGTCCAATATCAAGGTGTCAGCATCTGGTAAAAGGACCTTCCTGCTACATTAACCCATGGCAGAAAAGAGGACAAAGAGAGGGTGAGAGACAGCAAGAGATCAAACTCAAAGCCTCAAGCCCTTGTATAATCTGCATTAATCCATTTGTAAGGGCAAAACTCTCATGACATAAACACCTCTCATAAGGCTCCACCTTCCAACATTGTTGGGACTTAAGTTTCTGACACACAATTTTTGGGGAACACATTTAAATCATAGCACCAAAAATTCCAGCCTTCTTCCTTCTATCAGCAACAACACTGATCTATAACAGTGAAGTGTCTCCAGTCAAGAAGCTAGGTAGTCTACTTTGCTTATTACGTTGTATATTTTCCCTCTTTCAAGGATCACAATGTGTAATCTGCATGATGTTTAATGCCTGAAAACAGTTACTTCTTGTATTTTGTTGTTTTACTGTTTCAAATAAAAAATAAATGCAATACTTCTGTGGTTTTACTCTTTCAAATAAAAAAAAATATGACGGTCTAAAAATATTTCCCCAAAAACTTTCCCTTGAATGTTGACTGCACTTAGTGATTTGCTTCTAATGAGGAGCATATTGTGAAAGTGACTGTGTGTGACTTCCAACTTTAGCTCATAAAGGGCATTACTGCTTATACCTTATTCTCCTGAATTACTTGCTCTGGGGGAGGCCAGACACAATGTTGCGTGGAGCCTCAAGAAGCCTCAAGCATCCCTGTGAAGAAGTCCACGTAGTGAGCAACTGAGCCAGCCATATGTATGAACCATCTTAAAAGTAGGTCCTCCAACTCTATCAAGCTTTCAAATGATTGCACCCACAACTAATGTCCTAACTACAAACTCATGAGAAACCTCAATCCAGCTCAGCGGCTTCCAATTTTCTGATGCACAGAAAGTGCTGAGGTAATAAATGTTAATTATGCTTTTAAGTCACTAACTTTTGGGATAGCTTATTAGGCAGCAATAGGTAATCAATACAAATGGCATCACAGCAATATGTAAGTAGCCACGCTGTCATTAACATTGACTGTCATTTCTTACCTTTGATATTTTGGTAGTAGAAAAATGCTGATTTGTTTTATTTTCAAGGCTGGAGATTACTTTTGTTACCTGTGTGGTTGAATATCTTCCTATCTACTAAGTAAACAGTGCATTTTGTTTTTATATTGCTAATTGTCTGTGTGTTTTTAATATTTTATCTTTAGATAATGTAATATTTTGTTTGTTTTGTTTAATTCTTTTGCAGTTTAATTTTGCAACATTTTTATAAGGTGAAGATTCAAATGAATGCTACTGATAAACAATTATATAAATGATATTTACTTAGCAATCTTTCCCATTGATTTATCATGCTTTTTAAGGCCTTATAAGGCCTTTTTCTCATATACCCATTTTGTTTCATTGATTTTTTTGGTCTATTATGTCAACAGTACTATTTAATTATTTTAGTTTTATAAATGCTTGAATATATGATAGGGGTGTATATGTCTATACACCTTTTCTGCTGAACTTTTTATGTTTTCTATTTTCTTTCCCATTTATATGGAAAAGAAAACTATGTTGCCAAAGTTCTAAAACTACATATAGATATCGATATCGATATAGATATAGATGATATAGATATCTGTGCTGTTGTACAAATCACTCCACATTCTCTCCTTTTAATGTGATGTTGGCACTCCTCCATAGATAGCTGACTTCTCTGTTTCCTCCTCTTATATATGGAGGGCTGTGACTATGATGGAAGTGACACTATGTGACTTCTAAGGTCAGGTTTAAAAGTCAATGAACCTTATTCCTGGTTCTCTCTTTCTCTTTCTCCTTTCTCTCTTCTCTCCTTCTCAGTGTACACACCTCAGAATCCCTGAATCCACAGCTTGAAAGATCACATTAAAAAATGAGAGAGATGCCCAAAAAACCACAGCTGTTTGGGTCCTCCCAGCCCAAATATCATATATATTAAACATAAATCAAAAATGATTCCAGCTCCCAGTTTTCCTGCCTTCCAACCCAACACTGAATAGAGCAGAAACAAGCTATATTCACAGAGCCTTGCCCAGATTGCAGATTAAGAGTGAAATAAATACTGTTGCAATTTTAAATGACTACGATTTGGAGTGTCTTTTTTATGCAACTATAGTATGCAAAACAATATCACATTTGCATTTTGTTTGGTGTTCATTATATTTAACTTTTGCAATAATTAAGAAATGATTGACAGAAAGTTGTCTCACAGAATTCTAGAAAGAGTTTCAGCAGCTGTGCTCAGTGCCTGGGGGGAATCATATAATGTGAGAACTAAACCAGTCACAAACACCATTGACATCCACTCAGTAGTCATTCCACTTTTCTTCCTTGCTCAGAGAACCTTGATTTTTTTTACAGATATCAGATATAAGGTCTGGTTCTGAATAAAATGCATGTCCCTGATGAACCTCTGCAGATTCAGGGTATGAACCTGTCTTTGTCCAAGTTAAGTATGGTCATTAAATTCCCTTTGCCTGCTTAGGAATGAGTCTATGCTCCAAATCTGGCCAATGAGACACAATGTAAATTCTACCTAGAGAAGTTTTGGGGGACATTTTTTAGCTCATAGAAATAGAGAGAAGGGAGAGTTAACTTGTTCTTTATTCCTACTACTGGACATCGATGTAGGGAAGGATAAGATGGCTGGATCTACTTAGTCACCTTGAGATAATGAGGAAATCAGCCAATTGAGGGTGATGTGAGGGAACAGGAAGACAGAAGGAATCTAGGTCCTTAAGAGCATTTATTGTACCTCTAAATTGAACAACTCCCAAGTCACTGATCTCTAGATTCCTTACCGTATGAGACCACAAATTCCATATTTTGAGCAGATGAATTTAACTGGAATCTTCTGTTGTTTAGTATTGAAAACATCTTAATTGATACAGCCATGTTATTTATCCAAGTTTCTGCAAAGTCCATTATTTATTACCCTGTACATTCCTTCTTGGAATGAAGAGCAAGTTCTATGAACACTTTCACTCCTAGTATTCATCCTAATGCCTAATCACAGTAGTCAACAGTTTGTGGAATGATTCCTTCATCAATACCCACCTCTCCAACGTCAAGGTGATCCTAGAGCATCTCCCAGTAATAGATGCATAATGCAATTTAGCATGCTGGTTAAAGAGTATTCTCTTGAGAATCAGACAGACAAGCATTTTGATCTCTCATCTGGTATTTTCTAGCTTAACGGTTGATAAGTGTATCACTTATAATTTATTTGGCTCTTAGGTAAACCAGATCCCAATGCCAAATAACTCTCATTTCAAAGGAATTTAATATTCACAAAACAAAAAGTCCAGAGGTAGGAGGTTTGATTAATTCAGTGGTTCAGTGGCCCAGGTTCTTTCTACTATTTCCATTCTTCTACATTCAGCAGAGCCTCTCCTATGGCAGGCACAGGTCTCAGTGCTCGGGAAATATTAGCAAAACAAACAGACATAAAACTCCTGCTCTTGTGAAACTTGCACTGATGCCAGAAGGGAAAGCTATAAATGAATATAATACTAATAGATATTACAAACATATGTAAACAATGAGTACAATAAAAAGGAAATTATAAAGTATGCTAAAAAAATGTAATGAGTTTTATGGGGAAAAATAGAGCAGGGAATTGGAAGTATGATGCTGGGTTGGGGGTGGCTTCAGGCTTTGTCTTCAAGATCATCCATTTTAACAAGATACTGATGGCAGATCTTGGTCTTACACCCACATAGCATCTAAAGTCTTGAAAATAGAACATGACTTTCTTTTGTTTCTTTTAAAAAGGGACAATATTTTCCCACAAATGAGGCATCAAAAATATCCCTAACCATTCCTTCAGAGATATCCTTCTAATTTCACTTTTCAATCAATCACAAGGGAGATAGAACTGTGCTGGAACTAGACTGCTCAGGATTCAGACCGTTGCCCCGGAGAAGCTCCCAAGTTCTCCAGAAGTTCTCGTGCTTGGAAGAAATTGATGTTCTTTGACAAGTTTATGGGGGCACAGTAAAGAGTGACAACTGGGTATTTAACTAAAAGTACCCTCCATAGCAAATTACTTAATCTACTAATGCCTTAGTTTCCTTTTCTGCAAGGTAGAGATAATGATCATTAATTAAATTGGGTAGTTGAGAGACTTAAATGAGATAATGCATAAAAAATGTTTAGTAAAGGACTTGGCATATTGTGAGCACTCAATAAACAGCAGTTACCATCATGTTATTATAATTATTATTATTAATAGCAATTATGGCATTCAGCCAATACTTTAGATGTGTATTTATCACTATGCACTATCATGAAAGGGAAAACCCTAGGACTAAGTGACATGTTAAATATATATAATGGTCCCTTGTGATGGGATCAGAATATGCAAATTAACTTCACCCCAGCTGTAACACTCTTAATTAAATTCTGTCCTTCAACAGTAAATAGCTTTTTGATATATGTCTGCCACCTGACTCTCTTGGTGTCATTACTTCTCCCCCTAAAGGCACTTCGGGCATCTTTGGAAGTCTGCAAGACCGGTTTTTGTTGTTTGTTTTTTTAATTTCAGCATATTATGGGGGTACAAATGCTTAGGTTACGTGTGTTGCCTTCTCCCCTCCTCCCTCAGGAGTCAGAGCTTCAAGTGTGTCCATCCCCCAGATGGTGCGCATCGCACTCATTATGTGTGTATCTACCCATCCCTTCCTCCCAGCTTCCATGTGCCTGATAAATGCTATTCCTATATGTGCACTTAGGTGCTGATCAGTTAATACCAATTGGCTGGTTAGTACATGTGGTGCTATTTTTCCAATCTTGGGATACTTCACTTAGTAGAATGGGTTCCAGCTCTATCCAGGAAAATACAAGAGGTGCTATATCACCATCGTTTCTTATAGCTGAATAGCAAGACCATTTTTTATGCTGCACTCTAAGATCAGCAAGGGCACAATTAATTTATCACTGCTTCCTTGGAAATTATGAGACTTGGAGTCATTTTCCTTCCCAGCCACACTTGCAGCATGTAAATATGAAAGCTTGTTTCATCTGGCACATTTAAGATAGCAAGAAATATATTGAAAATTCAAATTATACTTTTATTTTCCAAAGGATTTAGCCTGACATTGTTCTGCCATTTTGGTGATAACTAAACTTTTAGGCTAATTTTCTTTATTATTTAATTTTCTTAAGAGGTGTGAAATTTTTACTCTGCTTCCAGAGTGTTTTCAATGTACCAAATTCTCCAAGGATTCAGTATAGGTATAATTATGCATAAACAAATTTAAACATAGAAATAAGACAGGTGGATGTGAGAAAATTTGTAAAGATTCATCTCACATTAATCATGAACTTTAATTAGCAATCTTCTAAAAGCAATGATAGGAAAGATGGCTGACATTTACTGATTGCTACTCTGTACATGTTATTTTACATTTATAATTTTCTTCTATTCCTACAGCAATACCTTGAGATAAGTATTATTTTCCTTGTTTCATGAAGAACTGCAGCTCAAAGAATCTAACTAATAATATGCTGAGAGACACATTTAGTCAATGGAGAAAATAGACTTTATTGCCAGATCTTGACCACAAGATTTTTGCCTGATACATCACACAGCATCCACAAATTTAGTTCACAAATCACATGTATTATACTATCAAATATTAGGTTTTAAGCATGTACTTGTTTTGTTCTTGTTATGTACAATGTTTGCAATATTTTTCTACAGTGGCCTGATTTGCTAGTAGTATATTTTGTTTCTTTAAAAAGCACAAACAATTTTTCAAAGTGCCAACAATAAAACCTTATTTTCCTATTTTGACTTGACATCCTTGCCCATGACAGCTCATTTTTTCCCTGAAATATTTCACCTGTGTATTTCACCTGAGGGCCTGGCAAGGTCACTGAAATAATCCTTCTTTGTTAAGTCATTCGTATTACCTAGTTTAAGTTCTTCTTCTGGACATTACTAGAAAAGCATTTTGTCTTGCTCAAGATTCAATTGTATTCTAACTTTCAAGGTTTGGTTCTTTTTTGTGTCTGGCATGATATATTGAATTGGGAATGTTTTAGAGGGTCAAATAACTTTTCTAAAACACAGGAAATCCAAAGTTCCACTTCCTTCCAGGTGGCTAGAATCCATCAGTTATATTGAATAAACATTTTAATTATTTTTTTTTTTTACCTTACACTTTCCTTTTTATTTTCAATGACCAAACTTAGGCAACTGAGCTTTGTAATTTTCATTTTTATTTAAACACATACAACTTAACCTAGTAGTTAATTTTAAACTTATTTTTATCCTTTCCTATAGATAATATCTTCCTACATGGACAACCACCAAAAGAAATCTTGAAATGTGATTTTTTTGGGAGGTTTAGAAGCTGATAATACCTATATTCAAGAATAATGTCTTAAGGAAACTAGCTAGAAGTCTTTATAGGAACAGCACTCTAGAAATCCAGCAAAGGCAATACCTTTTTTGGTAGCTATAAGAATGGTGTCCTCTTTAATAATCTAATATCGGTGTCAATTGGGCATTTCGGGAGGGATGAGGGGAGTTTACTTAGCTTATTTACTTTATAAGTCTGTAGGCAACTAGCATGTACTTCTACTTGTCTGTCAATAATAGTATCAACACCCAACAAATGGTTGAGTACAATTAGGCATTTTTTAAAAAAATTCATAAACACTTTGTAGATCAGCAGATAAAAAAATGAAGCTCTATATGTATCCTACTTTCCTGTTTTTATTCTCGAGCATTGTTTGAAGAGGTGGTAAAAGAAGGGAGGTGAGGAGGATAGTTATTTTTCCAGGTTTTGAAGATCTTTATAGTTAAATCTGACTTTGGATCTTAATTCTAAAGAAATTTGAAGTCCTGCAGTTAATAGACTTTATGTTTTTCTGTTTCACAATACTTTTCCAAGAGATGAAATTATATTTCAGAAAATGAAACAAATCAGCTTTGATATAGATATGTTTCTTATCCTAAAGACCTCAAAGTTTGAAGTGAACATAATTCTCCTGAAAAATAAAGTCCTAATATTCTTTCACTGATGTGGTGATGTAAATTTTCTCACTATAGCTGTTCCACAATAAAGGGGAGCTGAAATTTAAAACATGTGTTGAATTTTATCATGATGTTTAATGCAAATACAAAGATTTGGGGAATCTTTTCTCAGGAAAAAAAATAGGAAATTTAATTTACTCCTAGGTTGCACAATCTAATGACAAACAGAAACCATATAAACTTTTAAGTAACCACTGTAACCAGTGTTGTATTAATAGCTGCTAATCAGAAATTTGTGTAACAGCAATGTCTTTCTTTATAGACAAATAGTTTGCAAATAAATTTTATTTTTGTTTTTCAAGAGCAATTGAGTTAATTTTCTATAACAGTAACTGCATTTATTGCTCTTTGTTAAGAGTCATTGTATTAAGCAAGGTTTGTACAAAAATAATCAAATAAGTACAGAGAAATACATGGCTTCTGTCATTTATATTTTATGCCACATTCTCCCTTTGATCAAAATGTGAGAATAAACAAGTTTTGAAGGAAAAGCAAATGTTTCACCTGTGTCATTAATTTCATAATTTCAATTCAGGAGCATAACAGTGAAATGATTTTATTTTCTCTAATAACTAGCTCCCTAATTCTTCCGTATCAAATCTCCCTTTCCAATTCCTTAATACATTATAATTCTGCACCAACTTTAGCTGTTTAAACTGAGTTGTTAAAACTTGGTCTCATGCTTCCTTCCCCAGTCAAAGAAAACCACACTTGTGGTTTGAAGGTTTTCTACTCTTCCCACACTCTGTTCTCCAGACCTTGCCACCTGGGTGGGGGACAGAGTGGGCAGCAGTGGACATCTTGCAGAACCAGCAGAAGCTGGGAGGAAGCTGAGAGGAGACCCTGATCTCACTCAGCTTCTCTGCTGCCCAGTAGCCCTTCTGATATGCTAGTCTCCAAATTTGACCTGTTCTCTCACATGCTTCAATACAAACCACATTACATTCTTAATAAATCTATAATGATTTCAATAAGCAAACGTTAGTTGGGACACTAATTGCAAAAGTTAAACCATTAAGAGTAAGCCGTGGCTGCTAAACTTCAAAGAAAGTGGTTTTGTGCTCCAGAGAAAACAGCTTGAATAGCTTCTAGTGAAATGTTGTTTTTGTGATTTTTATAAAAGAAATTCAAATATATGGGTGAAATTCTTGCTGGAGTAAATTGAACATAAGGTCATTCTAGAACAGCAATATGTAGAACAGATAGAACACCGGTAAATGACATTAGGATCATGGATTGTCTTGCTGTGATGTTAATTAGTGTATTTAATGGATACAATCTCTTGGTTGAGAAACTTCAATTAAGAGTAAAATCTAAATGATGAAGAATTTTAGGTGACATTTGCAATGGTTCATAGATTATAAAAGAGAGCCTGATAAACATATTTATCTGCATGTCATTTTTGTTTTTATTAACAGAATAGCAATTTATGCCTCTGGGTAGTTTCATACGATAAAACAGAGTACTACTATGCAATTAAGTGATAAAGGAAGAACATTTAGTTGAAGTGCCTTGCAGGAACACAGGAGCTCACAATACAATTAAGCAACACTACCTCCTAAAGATGTTATAAAAGAAAATAAAAAAAAGTCATGGACTTTCTACACAAATTTGCCTCTGTAACTTATTTGACAAAAATCACATATATATTTTAGGCATATCTAAAAACGTTCTCTTTGCACAGAGAAACTGTAGCTGATGTCATGAGAAATCATGGGTCAAATGCTGTGGAGTGGACTTGGACATGAGCGGCACTATAACTAGCCCTGCATCTGATTTGTGCTTTGACTGGTATGGCCATTACAGGATGCCCACAAGACTCCTGTAAGCTTAGAGTTCTAGATGCCTGGAGAAAGGATCAGTCTGAGAATGCAAGTTAAGGGGAATGATGGGGAAAGCAAACCAATTATATAGGGAAAGATTGGCTGAGGCCAGGACAGTCAGCTTGGACCAGAAAGATAACTTAGAGCAGATGAGTCATTGCTTGGGATAAGAATGCAGAAAGGTGGGAGAGCTCGGAACCTGACATCGTTGTGGAGCTGCGATAGCATCTCCAGTCTGCCTAATATTGGATCTCTTTTACATGGCACAGTATGATTCAAGCCAGTGTTCTTGGGATTTTCTGTCATATGCAACTCAACCTAATGTAAACCGACACACGAATTTTAATTTAGAGCTTATAAGCATGGCGATTGGAACATAGTAGTATAACAGATAGCTCTGTTCTCATGAAAGTGTCCATGTAGCGGGAACAGCTGATTCCAGTAATGGTAACAACAGAGTGTAAAGGCTCTGTGATAAGGGACCTTTCTTAGAATTTCGAGTACATAGAGCAGGAGCGATAAACACGTCAAGATGAGCAAAGTTCTCCCTGAGGAAAACATGATGGTTTATACATGACTGTGTGTAAGAACCAGAACAATACAACCTTAATATTTAATACTTAATGTTGATTTTCACATATGAAGACAATGTTCATGACCAACAACATGTGAGAAAAGAAGTTTGTTTTTAATTTCCTGCAATGAATTTACATTTGTCTATCCATCTCCAACCCATACTCTTCTTCTAAACTCTTCTTCTACCTGCAGTTTATATTTGTGATCACACATCATCATGGACTGCTGTCCTTACAAGGTGATCTTAGGCCAGGTGCACTGGCTCATGCATGTAATCCTAGCACTTTAGGAGAACGAGGCAGAAGGATCCCTCGAGCCAAGGAGTTGGAGACCAGCATGGGTAATAGTGAGACCCCATTTCTACAAAAAAATGTTTTAAAAATTAGCTTGGCATGGTGGTGCACACTTGTCATCCCAGCTACTTGGGAGGCTGAGGCAGGAGGATCACTCAAGCCCAGGAGTTGGAGGCTGCAGTGAGCTATGATGACACCATTGCACTCTAGCCCAGGCAACATAGTGAGACCATGTCTCCAAAACTGAGCTACTATATTAGGGACAAGGGCAATAGTGCATACCTTCCTGCTGGAGTGCCTTTAAGATGAGCTTTAAGTTACTTTTCCTAAGCCGATATGGACAAATGTGCTCCTCCAATACTGCTACATGGCACAAGTGTATTATTACTTAGCTTAGAGCCAGTGCTGATTCAAAAAGTGTTTCAAGGAAAGGTAAATATGCTTCCAGAAAAATCCCATGCTGCTAGGGAAAAAAATGGTGCTAAGAAATCTTTTCAGAACTAATATTATATCCTTAAACTTATTTTAGGAACAAAAATTCTATTTGGTTGAGTTATTTGAGAAAATGTCCTAACCTTGTTTCTAGAACAATATGCAATGGTAAAATAGTACCATTTCTTAATGGATCATCTAATGTTTCAGTTTGTACATATAATTAATAATTTTAATGCTATGTAATTATAGAATTAATGAAGAAAAAACTTCTGTGTTTTTGAAATATTAGGGACATTAGAGCTATTAATCTGAGAAATAACCTGCCCTTTTTTAGAGCAGTACAAGACAGCAAACTGCACTCATTGTGTAGTGAGCTGTGCTCGCTTTTAACTGAGATATTGAGACAGAGGAGGTGGTTATTTTTCCTGCTTACAGTTTTAATTTTACATCTGAAGAGAATGAAAACATTCAGGTGACAAATTTTTCTTTGGTATGAAAGATGGAATTACAGGTCCTTAAAATCAATAGCTGTCAGTCAAAGCCTAGACACTGGGTGATGTGTATGAATAATTGAAGACTGATTTGTTAACCATGCAGAAGTGAAGTTAGCCACGCAGGCAGACACATTGTCAATTGCCAGCAATTTACTATGTTTTTGAAAACCACGGGCAGCAATTTACAGAAAAGATTAGGCCAGTTACTGTACACGTGTGACATTTTCTTGATTTAAGATGTCAATCTGGAAAGCTGTAAACTGACACCTGGAGTTTGGAATGAGGTTATAAAGTTTATGAAGAACTGCTTTTCCCTGAGAATGTCTATAGTTCTGCTGTGGGAGACCCCTGAATGCACACCTCCTGCTGGGGCTGACAGAGTGTGTGCAAATGAGCACTGACACGGAAGGTGCCACGCCTTCTCTCGGGACCATTAAACACCTACCCTTGCATCGCTCAGTGCTCAACTGCGCTTGGCATCTGAGAGAAAACATAGTCATAGGCTTTTATTGTAGCTGATGTTATTAAAAAGAAAGCACTGTAAATGCATTGTAATAGTCCTAAATCATCCCAGTAGGTATAATTATTTTAATCCTGCATCAGAATTCTTATTTTTTAGTTGCTTTTCAAAAAAATATGGTATGATCAAAGTAGAACATCACCACTGAATATCACAGTAATGATTATTGCAAGCAAGATTCACTGATGAATGCCAAAATTAAAGGGCAAATCTCTAAGGAGAAACATGTGATCGGCATAGCTTCAAAGTACCTCCCTCAAAATATTTATCAATTACTGTGTTGCTTTTAACACATGTATCCAAATTCTTTGATACCCTCCCATTCAGGAGATGAAACTTAGTTCTTCCTCTCAATGTGGCTGAATTTAGTGACTTGCTTCTAAAGAACAGAGCATGGAAAGGGAAAATGGCAACCTTACTGTGGAGAAACCTGGCAGACAGCTCTTAACCATGAGGTCAAGATAAGTTATGTTGGTATCAGCCATGTACCCCCTGATGTGATGTGATCTGATGAGTGGGGCGTTTTACCCCTGAGCTATTCTTCCCCAAAAATTCATAATCCCTGTCTAATTATGAGAAAACATCAGAAAAAAACAAACGAAGACATTTTACAAAACACCTGTCCAGTATTCTTCAAAGTCTCTACACCAAATTCATAAAAACCAAGGAAAGACAGAAAACTGTCACAGATTGGAGATGCAACAAAGCTGCCTAAATGAAACTTGGTAACCATGTGTTGGACTCTGGATCGACAAAAAACAAAAACAAAATAGAATTAGTGGAAAAATTAATGAAATACAAATAAAGTCTCTACCTCAGTTAATAGAATTCTATCAATATTATTATTATTTTTTTTTTGGTTTGGTAATTGTACCATGGTTATGAACGTTTTTAACATTAGGAGAAGCCAAGTGGAGGGTATACAAGAATGCTCTGTATTATCTTTGTAACTTTTATGTACCTCTAAACTGTTTCCATACAAAGAGTAAAAAAAGAAAAAGAAAAAAAATTAAAAGAACAAAATGGTCAATGGATATTAAGGGTCGACTTGTGCCCCCACCCCAAAGAATATGTTGAAGTCCTACCCCCAGCACCTAAGATCAAATAATGTGCTCTTATTTGGAAGTAGGGTCCCTGCAGATATACTTAGTTAAGATGAGGTCGTACTGGAGAAGTGTGGAACAGTGTGACTGGGGTCTTCCTAAGAAGACAGTGACACACAAGGAAAGAACACAACTCGACAACAGAAACAGAGACTGAAGCTCTGCAGCTGCAAGTGAAGGCATGTATGTCAAGGACTGGCAGCCTCCAGCAGATGGGAAGAAGAAAGAAAGTTTGCTTCCCTACAGCTTTCAGAGACAGCATAGCTCTCCTAACACCTTGATGTGGACTTCTCGCATCCAGAATTGTGAGTTTGTTTTCTGTTGTTTTAAGCCACCCAGTTTGTGGTGTTTTGTTATATTAGGAAACTAATACATTTGAGAACTACAATAAACTTCTAGTCATGTTTTTTACAAATAAGAGCTAT
This sequence comes from Mirza zaza, assembly GCA_008750895.1. NCBI lineage: Eukaryota > Metazoa > Chordata > Mammalia > Primates > Cheirogaleidae > Mirza > Mirza zaza. Next base: position 31,911 of record VSMD01093966.1, read on the forward strand.
TTCAATCTCTTTTATTGATAGTAAACTTAGAAACGAATTCCTTACCCTGGAATTTTAAAAAAGCTACATGAAGGTACATTTCTACTAAAAATTATAAACTCCAAGGTGCCTTGAAAAATGAGGGCTACTCAAAGAGAGTTTATGAGACACAGATTCCATAACTCACATGCAATGGGGTATAGTCTGTGGCTGATAATTTCTCTGTGATTTAGGAGAAAAATAAACAATATATATTTCTAAATTTATCTGCAGTGTTTACATTAATTTATTAGACTCTTCAACACTTTCCCAGATGTTCAAACCCTGTAAAGCAGGTTTTTATTGTAATTCCTACTCTGAAATTGCATATGACAATAGTCATCATTTAAAATACAAGTTTGAGCTGAGAAACTAGGCAACATATCCTTTTTGTTTAGTAATAAAATAAATCTGAAGAGTGATACATAGCTGTTTCTGTCTGGTGCAGTTTAATGTCAACTCTGGTGATTTGTTTACATCATTCTTTTCTCCTACATTTTTTCTCAAAAGGGAAAAGAATGAAGACTGTTTAACAAATTACTTTCTTATTTTTGATTTCAAATTTTTAAGGCTAAAATGTAAAATGGTAAAATTTTATGGTAGAAGTCAAACACTGAAGTGGGTTGTGAATAGAAATTATTATTAGACCATTACCCTGACTCCATTCAGGATTTTTTTTCTTTTTTTTTTTCTTTTTGCTATTCAATAAGGTACTATTGTTTGTTTAAAAGAAATCATCAAAGTTGACATTCTGCTGGACAACTGTACAAGACCAATTAAACATCCAGATTGGTAGACAGGCAGAACAAATATGCAAGATACATATGCATGGGCTGAAGATCTTTTAAAACACTATTGGAAGACTAACAAATTCAGCTTCCAAATGTCTCAGCTGTTGCCATTTTGTCATGTAGGGCTTGTCATGACAGAATTTAGATGGTACATGTTACTGGCATACTCCTGTTATATTAGATAAAATCTCAAGCCTGGCTTTGAGATGGCCATTTTCAGTGGCATTCAATCTTTCCAATAAACTTAATGTTTAATACCAAGCATCTGGCCAGGCTCAGTGGCTTCCGCCTGTAATCCTAGCACTCTGGAAGGCCAAGCCGGGCGGATCGCTCAAGGTCAGGAGTTTGAAACCAGCCTGAGCACGAGCGAGACCCTGTCTCTACTAAAAATAGAAAGAAATTAATTGGCCAACTAAAAATATATAGAAAAAAAATTAGCTGGGCATGGTGGCACATGCCTGTAGTCCCAGCTACTCAGGAGGCTGAGGCAGGAGGATCACTTGAGCCCAGGAGTTTGAGGGTGCTGTGAGCTAGGGTGATGCCATGGCACTCTAGCCCAGACAACAGAGTGAGACTCTGTCTCAAAAAAAAAAAACCAAGCACCTATAATGATAGCTAATTCAGCTTAGATTTCCATTATGTTAAACTCTTTAGGGTCCTCAGAATAATAAATACATTCAAATTATTACCACAAAAAAAAAACTTATTCCAAAATTCTTTATACAAACATGCCTTTAGGCACTAATTGGTTAAATCATACAGTTTTATTATTTATTTCTTCCCAAAAAATTTAGAGTTTTATAATGTTAAAAACAAAAAGTGATTTCAGAGGGGAACTATTGGCTTATTTAGAGATGGCTTGTGCCTCCTTCCAAACCTAGCTAATTTCTTAATCTTCCAATTTCTCTCAGGCATCACTTTTCCTGAAAATGCCACTGGAACCCTGTTTCTACTCTCTTTTTTTTCTTTCTCTGACTTCCCAGGCCACCCTGGACCTACCCGTACATATTGACAATGCCATGATGCTCTGCTCCCATGCAGATTGATTGGCCGTCTTTCCTACCAGCTGTGAAACCTCTGCAGGGAGGTACAATGTTCTATTTGTCTTCATGATCCTGGGACATAACAAGTGCTTGGCACAGAGAAGACATCAAATAGTCACAATCACATCTTAAAGTTATGTGACAGCTAGGCCCAGGGGATCATACCTGTAACCCCAGCACTTTGGGAGGCTGAGGTGGGAGGATTGCTTGAGGCCAGGAGTTGAAGACCAGTCTGGGCAACATGGAAAGACGCTGTCTCTAAAAAATAAATAAAATTTTTAAAAATTACACAACAAAGTTATATCACAATTGTATGATCATGGATACACAAAGAACACTGAAAAGACAAGCACAATGCCATTCTTTAAATGTGCTGAAAAGGCTATAGCATGTCCAGGGAAACCAAAGCAACTTTATCAAAGGGTCTCTCAGGTGATGTTCCTTTTCCCAGACTCAACATCTCTTTTCTTAAAAATAAACCATATCATCATATAAATTTTAAAAATGAAAATCTGGTAGTTTTTATATTATATATATGTGTATGTATGCTTGTTCACATATATGTGTGTGGTATAATACATCGATAGTGTATTTTTTCTGATGAAACTTCCATTACCTATTAACTCTTAGGAAACACTTAAGTTTTTCAAAAAATGCATTTTGTGAATTGCTGATCCCAGGTATAAAATGAAAATACCAAGCTTCTTTTTGAGTATTTCAACATGAGTTTTAAAGTGCTTTACTCTCTTCAGTTCTATGGGTTTAAAAATATATTCCATTATATTGACAAGCAGTTTAAAGAACAAAGTACTCACTAGTACAAGTACGGCACAAAACCTTTAATTCAGAGACAGAACTTAAGTGACCCGGAAGGACTGTGAAAGACAGTAAACTCGCACCCCAATTGCAATGGAAATTTCACTCAAATTTAATTAGAACACATTCCTCTTGGGTTTTTCCTACCAGAGTGGAAATGTTTCCACTCTATTTCATTCAGCAATGGGAGGCCCAGAACCAAGGCAGAATGGCCCCAAGCAATAGGCGCAGAGCAGTTTCTCAGAGTATCTGCACGGGGACTGGGGAGAACGAGTAGGAAGAAGCCCGCAGGAGCCAGAATCTCCTGACTTCAAATCCTTACTTTACCACCCAGGAGCAGGGTGACTGAACAGTTTATCTAACATCTCTGAGCCCAAATATCTGCTTCTGTATAAATTAGTTCAATCCTCACAGGGTTGCTACAGGCATTGTTTGACAAATTTATTACTTACTAAATCTTTGTTGTTCTTATTCGACAGTATTTCAGAAATGCAAAAATAAAATCATCTCAAAGGATATACATTCCTATGCTTCTCATTCTCCATGGAATTATCTCTTTGATGATTGCTTCCACTTTTCTATCACTAATTACACCTCTCACCATTTCAGGGAAGTGAACTCCCTAATCAATGCTAGATGTTCTATACTGGGAAACTTTATCTTTGAGTGAGGGTTTCACGCACCAAAAGTCAAATTTACATCTGTAGTTCTGACTTTTCTCTGAAGTCCCCTATTCCCTGCAATGGGCAAAACAATAATTCTTGAACTTCTTGTCAGTAACAACGTAAGGGACACTTATGTCCTCTCCAGCTTTGCTGTGGACCACCTGCTCTCCGCTGTTGGACAGTCTGAATAAGCTGAGCTCTTTGAGAACAGAAACCGTCATTTTCATTTTTCTTCCTAGGGCCTAAGCACAATGCGTGTCTTAGTCTGTGTGTGTTGCCATAAAGAAATACCTGCAGGCTGTACAAGAAGCATGGTGCCAACATCTGCTTCTGGGGAGTGGTTTGGGTTGCTTCCACTCAAAGTGGAAGGGGAAGGGCAGGCAGTCTGTGCTGATCACATGGCAGGAAAGGAAGTCAGAGAGAGGGAGACGGGACCAGGCTCCTTTCCACAACCAGTTCTCATGAGAACTAAGAGTGAGAACTCGCTTACTTCTGAGAGAATGGAACCAAGTCATTGATGACAGATCTGACCCATGACCCCCACCTCCCACCAGGCCCCACCTCCAATATTAGGGACCAAAAATTTCAATGTGAGACTTGGCAGGGCCAAACAAACCAGATTTAAGCCAGAGCAGTGCATAACATGTGGTAGGTGGTCAATGGTCAATAGGTAGTTGTCAAATAAGTAAGTGAGGGAATGATTGAAGACTGAAAAATTTTTTTCAGACTGGAAAGGGTAGCTACAATGTAAAGAAATTGGAAATCAAAGTTGCGATATAAACATTGTCACTAATTGAGTCCCAGGCCCTTGCATATATTATTTCTAATTTGTACGACAGCCCCACAGGAGAGGTGACAGTGGCCCGCAGGATAGAGGAACACCACAGGTAACAAGGAGAGATAGCGAGCAGAGGTTAGTCCCTACAATGCCTGGCACTGCCATGCCCATGGCTCCTTGGGAACAAAGGTGCCACAAGTGCAGCTGGTTTTCATGCATAGTGGACACACTCACTGTCTGCCACAGAACCCTCTAATTTCACCCATGTGATTGGAGGTTGATGTGCCTGGCCCAGAGGTCAGCCAACCACAGACACACACTGGCAGAACCCCGCCTGGTGGAAACCCCATCAGATCTGCACTTAGCTCCTCTAATGTGGTGAGAGTGCGGAGAGGGCAGGAGCCTCCCTAAAGGATGCACCTGCCATTCATGGTGACATCCCCACTCTCTGCCCTTTCCAGGCCAATAGAGGGCAAATAATACAGCAATAGGGACAGGAGGGCTTAGTATTTACTTATGGAGTTGGGACTTTCATCCTTCTTCACTCAAAATAAAAAAGTGGGATGGATTAAATGATCCACATACAGCTTAACTGAAGTCAAGGACTTGGAAGTGTAATTACTTGTCTGCCCTTTTCTTTGCCTGTCTGAGATGGGAAGAGGTGAGCCACAGTAGGAGACGTGCCAGGGACACTGGAGAGGGAAGGAACAAAGCTAGAAAGGAACAAGTCCATGCCAGCTTGGACCTGCAAAACATCTTTCAAATTTCTGACAAATGAGGAGGAAGAGAGAGAGAGAAAGAACTGAAGAGCTGTTCTAACGGCCTGCAACAGTATGGTAAATATGTTGGAACAAAGGAAATAGAGGAGAAACAAGTAGAGAATAAGGAAGAGGAAGTGAGAAAGGAAAAGTGAAAGGGAACTCAGGGTGTTGTTCTGCTAGGAGGCTCAGCTTAGGGAAGCTAAGAGACAGAAAGCTCAGAATTCAGACACAGACTAGACAATTGATGAGAAATCCTGGTTTCATTGGTGGGGAATTGGTGCTGCCTCAAAAATGGGAATCTTGGGAGGAGAAAAAGAGTCTTTCTTCTCCACAGACCTAGATCTGAAGGCAAAAGAAGAAATAACCTTAGAAAGATATTTTGACACTTTAAATATACCGTAAATTATGTGCCATAAAATCGTGTCATAAGAATGATATATATTTTATTCCAACTTTTATTCTAAGATTTGCACAAATTGTTTTTAAAAATATGCATTTGAAGAAATTTTGAGGATACCACAATATAAAGTTTGACATGTACAGATCAAAGTCACAGACCCAAGTCCACCCCTGGGTGGTTACCACTGGAACTCATCACCATCCAAAAAGGGTAGATTAGTTTTAGATTTGGGAGCTGTCTTAGGATCATTTTATCATAGTCACACATATTAATCTTTTAGTAATATGAATTGGAGATAAAATTGCCTCAGAAATCATATGGTAATATGGATAAATACATCATGAGGAAATATCTGAATATATGTCTATCTTCACCTTAGTGTAAAATAGACCTACTGAAGTGTAATATATCATATGCTCAAGATATGTGCCCTGTATTCATTCCCAAGGGATGCTGTACCACATACTGGGTGGTAATTTATTTTCTCACAGTTCTGGAGGCCACAGTCTGAAATCAAGGTGACAGCAGGGCCACAATCCCTCCCGAGGCTGTGTGGGATAATCCATTCCTTCCGTTTCCTCTTCCTGGTGGTTTCAGACATTCCTTGGCCAATCTCTGCCTCCATCTTTCGGTGGCCCTCTTCTATCTGCTTCTATGTCTCAAATTCCCTCTACCTTTCTCTAATAAGAGCACTTGTCATTGGATTTAGGGATCGTCTAGATATTCCAGAGTGATCTCATCTCAAGACCCTTACCATAACATCTGCAAAGATCCTTTTCCCAAATGTAGTCACATTCACAAATTCTGAATGAACAAATCTTGGGGAAGTGGAGCACCATTCAATCCACTCCATGTACAAAGTTGAGAATCAACCCAATTAATATGGTAAAGTAAAGGAATTTTAGATTGTAATTTTAAAAAGTGGTTTTTTTAACTTTGTTTTCCTCTTAAGCTAAAAAGTGTTGGGGGCTGGGAATTGTGATTGGGAACACAAGTTTTCATTTCTAGTAATAATCAACTTATCTCCAGTATCCATTTCCCAATTTCTAACATATCTGTCTCCCAAGTATTTGATAGCAATGCAGCATTGTGAGAGTTGCTTGAGTAAATCTCAAGGAAAAAAATATAGAACTTACATATTTCAAAAATTTCAAAGACAAATAATTTAGCAGCTAAAGTGACACAAGAACACCCATGCACACACACTGACACACACATGTGCCATTGCACACTCATATTGCCTGCTATGATTTCCTGGCCAGGTAATACTAGAGGAAATAACATTCTCCCCTCAAAAGATGAAATATGCAGTAGCACAGACCAGCTTTTAAAATACAAATCTCTCAGAAATTTTGAAAATTCATTCCCTTAGCAGTTTTACAAAAATGTTTTAGCCTGAATATGAAATCCTAGCTTTAAAGACTAATCAGACATTTGAGTATATGTAAATTGTAGCTGCCTATGTGACCGTATTTCAGTTGTGTCTCTCAGTAAGTCCATTGTCACTGATTGAATCCTTTTTCTCCTCCAGATTCTTTCTCACACACTAGATTGCATTTATGAAAGTGTGATTGACAAGTGCTAGAGAAATCAATTATTTTTACATTTCCCAGTGTATTGATTTTCTAAGTTAGAGGAAACCATGCCATGGCATAAATTTTGCTACAAGGGACTGCATGACAGAACTAAGTATTTTTAATTAATTTTAAATTCATATAGTATAATGATAGTAAATCATCATCACTGTTGGAAAATTTCACAACCATTAAGCATATTTCATTCCTGCATTATGAGTAAATGAAACACAAAATGATACTCTCCAAATTTTTTTAAAAAATTTTATTTGTAATGAAATATCTTCATTTTTTATTAAAACACATAGAATTTCCTATTTTTATACACACCAGCAAAAATCAAGTTCTTTTTAAAAATTAAGTAAAATTCAGTACTTTACTGGGGAAGTATTATTTAAAGTTTATTATTCTGACAAAGAAAATTTTAATGACAAAAATGAATGCAGACAAAAACCAGACATAAAATAAATTATTTCTTTTTTCATGGGCTGGATCTTCAAAATTCTAAGGCTGCTCAGAGTTCCCAGCAATTGTCTCCTCCTGTTATATGACACAAGCAAGCTTTGGAGAGATGCCTGGCACCCTGTGCAGTAGGACACACGTGCAAATGATCTTCCAACCTCAGCCAACCCCTCTGTATCATCGGTAGATTTCTGTCCACCTTGCACCACACCTTACCCCACAGTGAAGCTCCAGAAGCAGGACACTAATACAGGCGTCCTCAAACTTCGGTCCTCGGGCCACATGCGGGTGTTTTTGCCCATTTGTTTTTACTTCAAAATAAGATATGTGCAGTGTGCATAGGAACTTGTTCATAGTTTCTTTTAAACTATAGTCTGGCCCTCCAACGGTCTGAGGGACAGTGAACTGGCCCCCTTTTTAAAAAGTTTGAGGACCCCTGCACTAATGAAATCACTTATTAGTATCTGAACAATGGAAATGAAGGCCAGAGTGTCCTGCATACAAAGGAACGAGGTCAATCAATCTGAACACAAAAAGTGTTCTTCAGAGCTGTGTTTAGTGGTCTAGCAAAAGGAACCTTCTGTGTCTACTCTTCTTATCTTTCGCTTTCTTAATAGCTAAGGCAGGATGGACTTTCAGGTTTTCCTAATCCTGCAAAGGGGAAACCCTATAATTCCAGAATTTTGTGGTGAACTCTTTCTAGAGGTCAAGCTGCATAATGACAGTACAAACTGTAGGACAGAAATAGGCCTCCCCAGGGTTGAACCTCAAGGACCAGGGGAGTCACACTAGGAGTCACACACATTTTGGGCAAGGTGGTAAGAACCAAAATGGGAAGGTGAGGAACAAGAATGCACAGGGGAATCTAAAGTTCATGTTCCACAAGGTAAAACATGCCAATAATATTATGTTGACCCCTCAGCCCATGAGATATTATAAACACTGCCCTAGAACAGCCAGAAATGCACTCATAACAGGTTTTATTCATTCCAAAGGGAATTGCCAAGCACATTTCAGTAACTACTGATGATACTATAATTTTTTTAAAAGGTAAGATACCACATTGAATAACAATAACAAATTCTGCATTTTCAAAATTACATAAAATCTCAGTAATATGCTTTCCTCCAGATAAGTGAGCCTAGAAAAGCTTTGGGTCATTGAGCTTAAAACCTTAGGAAAGAAAAGGGCCATAGTAATTTATTTGTTTATGTTAGAGCTGTTGTTATAATACTGGAGTTATTGTACATGTAGAAATTTACATTCAAACAGTATCGAAGGTAGAAAACAAACAGTCAAAATCGCCTAGTCCTCCTCAGAGATGGCTTTTAATTCTGGTGTTTATTCACATTGCATCTAAATTGTTTACTTACCTTAGAAAGGACACATATTTTTAATGCTTATTAACAGCTTGAATTGTATACAAAATTTTATGGTATATTGTGTTACTTTTAATATAAAAAAGATTGGAAAAAATAAAAAGTATGGTAGGCACATTAAGTTTTATAAAGTAAGAATGAGTGGAGGGGGATGGATTTTACCAAAAACACAAACAATACAAAAAAACAAAACAAAACAGAAAACCTCATCTGAAATATTCTCTCACGTTTATCATTTTAAAAAGCACTTTTCTCCTCCATTCTCTTTATGAATCATGGTTATATACTTAGGTCTTCCTCACCAGAGAGTCACCTCCTATATCCAGGGTAAGAGGTGAGAGGAGAGTACCTGGAAATGAGAGACACACAGAGGGAAGGAGCCTGGGACAGTGATGAGATGTATGATAATATGTTAATTACTCCCACTATGCAGAGGGTCATCCCCTAAGTTGCCTGAGAGGACCCTCTGATCTGCAGGTAGGCACAGCTGGCTAAATTCCAGAGGTGGATCAATGGGTGGCGCAGGGCTGGAAGAGCCAAAAGACAGCAACATCTATGAATGTCTCTGATACTGTTTCTTTCTCTCAAACCTGCCCCAAGTTAATGCTTTTAATTGTTCCACACAAGACCACTTATTAAATGCTACTGATTCTACCCTTACTCTACAATCAGACACTACTTGGCCATTTTCCCAAAAGTAGAACTACTTTTTAGACAAAAACAATCAATCACCACTCCCCACGTAGTACAGACTGGATAGTTCAGATTCCTGTCCATTTGTCTGAAGGAGCGTGGGTGCCCTGCATGTCCTTCAAAGTCACCTTCTTTCTCCTTCTTAGTTCTCCTTTGAACTGTCTCATTCCAATGCTCTTGCCCCTGTCCATGGCACAGTCTCAAACCAGAACTGGGCTTGCTTAGAAATTGGTCCTGGAGAAGTTAATAACTTTGTTCTCAGCAATGTGCTCGCTCAGCTGAAATCTCTGCACTATTCTGGCACCTCCAGAGGCAGGAAAAACGTCTCAGTGAGACTTCCACACCATCCTACTTAAGATGGTGTTTAAAGCCAAGGGACCAGATGAGATCACCTGAGGCTTAAGGATAGTGAGAAAAGAGAAAGGGACCAAGGCCTGGGCCCTGGGAAGTCTGGGACATAAAGGCTGACAGTCTGAGACAGGGAAGCATGATCGGCCAGGAGGGCAATGTCAGGAAGAGAAGAAAATGTTTCCACAGAAGGAGTGGCCTGGTGAGCCAGGCCAGATGCTGAAAATTCAAAAAAGAAAAGGAGGGAGAATTGACCATGGGTTCTGACAGAACAGGGAATGTCTGTTGTCTTTACTAAGAGCCCTGTAATGGCCAGGCAAGGAGTGAAGCTCCCTACCGCTGTGTGGGAAGAAGAATGAAGAGAGGGCCTTGGAAACTGAGACTGAAGATGCTCCCATTTTGCAGGAAACAGGAAAATGCTGTAGTAACTACAAAAAGACCAAGAATCAAATGGGAAGGTTGGGTTTCTTTTTGTCATCGAAAATGTAGAAAACATTAAAACATATCTGTATGCCAATGGAAGTGACAATTTGGCAGGAAAAAAAATAGTTATTGCAAGGGATAGGGGCTACTTATAGAAGGTGGTCTTGAGTAGACTGGAAGTGATCCATGTGAAGCACAGGTTGAGGGATTAAATGTGGGCAGGCACAGGACATTTACCAAGAGGAAATTTAACGTGTGCATGCAGGGGAGGTAGGAAATTGGATTTGGTGGTGGGAAGATGTAGTGATTTTTGTTTTCTTGTTGCTTTTATAGTCCCAATGATAAATAAGATGAAGTCAGTAACTGAGAATAACAGAGGTATTTGGAGATTTTTAGCGGAGAAAATAAGTTTTTAAAAAATGTACTAGGGACTCTTAGTAGGATTGCCAGGTCACACGCTGTATTCCAGCAGATATCTGTCAATTTTAAAAATGTGGCCTTTGTCTCTACTTTGACCTTTATCATCTTCTAAATCACATTATTTGAAAGGGATGGACTTGCAAAAATAACAGGAAAGTACCTAAGCCCACAATTTCCCCAGTAACAGTTAAAGATCAATCCTATGATGAGTTTTCTCCCTAACAGGCATTCTGTAGGAGTTCTGTTTTGCACAACTTCTGAAAAGAGCTGAATAGACAGAAAAGAGATGTAAATCTTTCTCTTTAAAATTGTTTTTTGAGAGTCTGTGTTTACAGAGTTCCTGAGTAAATAGCAGGACAACAGGACAACTAGCTGCAGCCTCAACCATATCTGGAGGGCACAGTCACATCTCCTGCCATAATCACGTCTCCATGGAAAGGTGGGGAAACCAGCTCTTGGACTTTGACATCCTGCTGCCACTTTTGTTATCAACCGACAGCTGTCACTGCTTTATTTTTTCTTTTTTTCCCCTTAAAATCAATAAGCCACTTGGCCTCAGTGCTGGCACCTCCATTCTCTTTCTTTGGGATGCCATGCTATCTTCCTTGTCCCTCCCCCCCTTCCCCCCTCTCTTTCACTCTCTCATTCTCTCTTGGCTCTAAGGGGATAAAATAAACTTTTTTAACTGATATATAGATAGATAGATAGATATAGATATAGATATAGATATATCTTAATCTCTGCATGAGAAATCTTTATCTACTTGTGCATGCCTTGAGCATCTATCTAGTGAGCTCTCCACCCTAACAAGAATAATAACCATTTCCTATGTGAAAATCATGTCTTCCCCAATTGGTTACAAGTTCTTACAAGACAGGATGATGATTAATAGCATCTCCAGAACATACTTTAGTGCCCTAGGCAGTACACATTGTTCTTATAAACATTTGTGAGATTTGATTAAATAAGCTGAATGGGATACTTCAGGAAATACTTCTAGCATGTCTTCCCTTTGCTTTTTCCCTTATTAACAAAGAGGGTTATAGAAATCCATTGTGACCTCTGTGTGCACACCCAGAGCTGGCATTTGGTTATGCCATAGGCACTAGTGTCACCAAAGGAATCCAATGGCTTCCATCTGAGACCCTGGAGGCAGATTCAAGCTAGATACGTTCTCTGCTCATCAAATTATTCTGGAGCAAGAATAAGCAAGCACACTTGTGGGCATCTATTTCTAGTTTGCTTCCTTTGGATGTTATATCAAAGTGTGTCAAATTCTGTTCTACCTCTCAGCCACATGCTCTAGGAATTGAAGAGAACAACTTCATCTTCCAGATAAAAGAATTCTCCAAATAGTTATATGATTATGCTAATTAAAGGTTTTACGAAATACTTAAAATATTTAATGATGCTTTTGATTAATGTTCATAAAGTAAAAACATGCAGTACTGCTGCATTTCTGCTGGGTAAATACTAAGAAATAGGAAATTTTATTAAATAAAAGTGATTATCAGGCCAAGTGACTTCTGTTAAAAGAAGCTGCACACATCCACATGGATGGATCTTTGTACTTAGATACTAGCTATGGAATACCTAATTACAATAACAAAAATGCTCTCAGTAGTCTATTAATGTTTCGTTCCATATTTTCTCTTTGAAGGCTGTGATAAATTGGTCTGAGGACAGCTGGCATTCAGGAAAATTTTATCAGTGTCTTTTAATTTTGGCTCTAAGTTCCTGAGTACAGGGAAACATTTCTAGGATAGAGTAAGGAGCAAATCCAAGAAGATCACTTTTGAACATAGAAATCACAGAATTATTTTCATGAAAATGCTCAGTAAGACTAATTATCATTAATAGCAACCTTTAGATACAATTTTTCTGTATGTTATAAATCTCACACATCTCTTCACAGCCTTCTCTCTAATGAATTTTTTTTTTACTTAATCAAATGACACATTATCCTAGGGTCGATGTGAGTCATTCTCTATATGTTTTTAAACTCTTCTGTGGAAATGGCTCTGTTGGCCACAGCACAGATCCTCATTGTTAGTGGCCAGAAGACGTCCTGTGTTTATGTGTAGCTGTAGTGACCCCTACACAATAGGGGTCACGATAAACATGCAACTACACTGTACTGGGGGGAAATTATTAATTTTTAAAAATAAAGACAATTCAAGTTCACTATTGAAAGTTTGGTAATTTAGAAAATTATAAAGAAAGATCAGACAAAATATGGTACTGATGACTGAGTGTCCCCCAAAACTCACTGCTCCTCTCAGTCTGACCCTCACTAAAGGACTCTCCACATGGCACTAACCTCTCCCTCTTTCAGACCTAACAATGGGAGCATTTTTGCTGCTGCTCCATGTCCCTGCACTATCCTGTGTTGTTCTTGACACCATCATCCCACCTTTGGAATTATTTCCTTGGTCAACGAAGCCTCTTCAACATATCCTAATTTCATTGTGCCATCTCTTTCCTCTTTGGACCTTGATAGATGCAAATGTCAACATTTTATATAATTGTTTTTATTAGGGAACATGGAAGCTTATTGGTCTTTAGGTAGGACTTAAAAATGTTTCGTCTCTGTTTCTGTATTTGGAAAGTGGGCAGTTCAACAGCCAAATCCTTCAAAATGGCATCCCCAGACAAGCATCTATCCTCTGGCTGACTCTGTTCCACTTAATAGACATTCAGGTTTATGGCTCTCAGAGCCTTTTGAAAGATTAAGCAAATTAGACCGTTTACCCAATAAAGTCAGAGGATTGGAGAAAACAAATTTAGAGCAGCAATGTCGGGGTCATTACTAAAAGCAAAATAATGGCTCCATATTGATTTTAAATATTGATCCCGCCTTTTTCTTTCTGAATGATTTTATGATGTTTATTTTAAAATAGTTTCCCAGAAATCAATATAAAGTTTAAAGGCCTTCATTCTGCCTTGTCCACAGCACCTAACACAGTGTTAGGGCTAAGGCAGAGAATTTATTTTCATAATGATGCATGCAGTTGTCAACATATAGCTGTGTAGTTGTACATGCAGACTACTATTCAGAGCTTTATCACCTTTAAAAATCTGAGTTTTAAAAATTTCTCACTAAATATATTAAAATAACATCCAGAGGGATGGGGTTATGTGGCAAATACTACTCATAGAAAGAGTCCACTTTACTTTTTTGATTATGATATAATCATCTAAGTCAAAAAACAGCAGAATCCTGATTGCTCCCAATGCTGGCTATTAATAGAAGCCATTGGATGGGAGAAGCTGATCAGTATAAGAATGGAGCTTGGGTAACTACTACTACTGTTAATTCACTTCCTAATGATTTTATAGCACAACGTTGGGTATCACAAGATCAGGAATAAAATTCCCTGAAGAGAAGACAAGGCAATTTTTTGAAGATGTTGTTTGCTTCATACTTAGCAAGAACTAGACCTAAGTCCCTGTGTTTACTCAAAAGTATTCCTTTATATCTTACACCTTTTAAGAAGAAAACTGAGCCAAATTCTACCAAATAATGTGTGAATGACATTGCTTATTCATTTACATTCAATAAATATAATGAAGCCATACTAATTTTTGAAAAGATGGTAGCAGCAAAAAGGAAACTTTTTTTTAATGGTATCTTATTTTAATATGAATGTGGATAACCATACTTAAAGCAATGAAGAGGTAAAGACGTTGGCTACACACATACATAAACACACTCATGTGTACACACATACACAGGCACGGAGTTTTAGATTCCAGTTTTTAAAATACCTTCCCATACTGATGATGTATTTGTTAAATATTAAAGTGATTTTGAAGAGCTAGATTCTATGGAAGTTCAAAGACCTACTTTTCTTAAGTAGACCTACTCTAGCCTCTAATGTAAAATGTGTTACTGCTATATCATCTGCTTTAGTTCGAACAAGTAGGGTTCTATTGGAATTTCCACTCTATACTTCCGTTTGGGGTTCATAAGACCAATTATGTGATGTAATATATCTGTGACTCAGATTTTCAATGTGAAGATTTTGCACCAATTTTCAAAAATCACGTTTCCCATCTAATCTAAAGCCATCTACATATGAACAAGAAATTAACATTATAATTTCTCCAGATGTTATTGTTCTCTAAGGCTTTTTCTTGTTTTAAAATTAATTCTTGAAAATCGTTACCCTAGGAGTAATTGAAAGATTTTGGGGGATGAATCATCTTATCTGTTAGACACATTTTAATCAATCCATACTAATCATACCAAAATAAAATAATGGAACCATGGCTTAATAGTAAAGTATATGTTAATATGGCATTTTAGTAATCTCAGTCTTTGGTTTCCTAGTACATAGTCTCTAGGGAGGCCTTTTTAATTGTTATTTACCAGGCAGCATGTATACATTGATTTTCTACAATGTGCCAGGCACTGTGCTAGACCCAGTGCTACAAAGAAGGACAAAATGCAGTTCCCTACCTTTGAAATACTCCCATGGGAGAGAGAGATAAGTGAATGCTGTAACAGAGACATTTCCACAAGCCATAGGAAAAGATCTGTGGTGCTAGATCTACCCAGGAAGGTGAGATGGGTCAGGTTCACAGAAGGCACAATAGTTGTGCTGCTGTAGAAGAGGGAGTTCAGTCTTGAGAATGAAGAAGATACTAATTTGTGTTATTCTTCATAGGTCACTCTATCAACAGAGCTTTTTATAGTTGCAATGGCCTAGAACTCATTTTTCTCATCCTGTGGGGAAAGTAGATGTAGAAGTTTTTGGCTGGCCATACTTTTTTTGGTTATATGTCTCCTAGACAGTTTAATTTCTGCAACCCAGCTCAATTTAGAAGTATAAATAAAAGGCTTGAGCCAACTGTCTTTATAATATTATGTATGAGAATACCTATTTACATTGAAAACTGGAAAACAGTTCACAGAATAAGGATTTGTATCTGTTTTCTGGTGCCTTGCCCTCTTTATTTCCATTCCCTCCCAAAATTGCCAACTGATGAATTTAAATACTAAAGAGAAAGGAATTTGGGGCGATAATATTCTTAGATGTTAAAAAGTCTATGCTGACTATATAGTGTTTGCTATAGGCAGAGAACTGACAAGTGAAAGTTCCTGCGGGCAGACCACTCCCTGTGCCGTGCCCGGGCCACCATAGTACACCATACTGAAAGTTAATTCATGTATTTCTCATGTTTAGAGTTTACAGTTATAGTATAATGTTTACATGGCATTGTGTCTACCATTTTCAGCATACTTAGATCTTTATTAATTTTTATTTCTTTGAAAATCTATCAAATTTTATAAATTTTTGGTTTTTATGAACCTGCAGTTTATTTTATAATCCTATAAATTGCCATTGGCAATTTCTATTAAATCAATGATAAATTTTACATAGAGCAACATATAAAATGGAAACAATGCATGTGCCCATATAAGGAAGCAAAGAAAAGCACAAAAAAAAATCATCAAAAATAATCAGTCTTTTGACCCCTTTTTAATGGGATTATTTGGTTTTTTCCTGTTGAGTTAGTTAAGTTCCTTGTATATTCTGGATACTAGCTCCCCATCAGGTTAATAGTTTGCAAATGTTTTCTCCCATTCAACAGGTTGTCTCTTCACTCTGTTGATTATTTCTTTTATGTGGAGAGTGGAAAGAGAGACAACAGAGACTGGGAAGTGTGAGTGAGGGGGGAGGAGGGAGGAAGAAGAGAAGTGGGTTAAAGGGTACAAACATACAGTTAGACAAAAGGAATAAATTCTATCCTTGATAGAGTAATGTGACTACAGTTAACAAAAATATATTACACTCAGGTAATGAACACCTGAACACAGACTTGATCACTATACAATGTATACATGTAAAAAATTTCACATATACCCCATAAACTTGTACAAATATAAAAAACGAGTCAAGACTTGTTCAAAAAGAGCCATAGGAGATTAAACCTTCTCAATTTCAATCAAGAAATAAAAACCGAAAGGGTGCTGTGATCAAACAGGGCAATGATTGTTAACAGTGAGAGGGACAGGCTGTAAGATTACAGATTATCTCCCGGCAATGTCTGCACAAGTGAGAGTCCACACCCTCACCAGAAATCCACCCCAAGTGTTCCACTACTCACTTGTTGTGAAACCAAGTCCTAAAAACTTATTTTAGATAGCTAGCTTTATTAAATTCTATATTTTGTCAAATACAGCATGAAAACAGGAAATAAAAAAGCTTTGAAAATGCAATAGCAATTATATTCACACTTTTGTGGTGTTATTTCTCAGAACAAGTGATAATATAGTCTACTTAGAGCTGAATGTTATAAAAATCATTAAAATGCCATCTCCTATAATTTTGTAAAGAGTTCTGTTACTCTAAAAATGCAAGATGATGCACATTAGTTTTCTGAAATTCTGGGAACTTGATATAAAAAAAGGATTTTTAAATGAGGTTTTTGTGTTGACTTTGTATTTTTATTAAATATATATTTAAGTACTTAGTGTGTGCCAGTCATTACCAGGTTCTGAGGAAAGTGATTATGAGCACAGTAGACAGAGTCCTGCCCTTATACAGAAATGAAAAGGATAATTAAACAGCAAGTCTGATTAAGTACTGAGGTACAATGACAGCCGACATACAGGTGGCAGTGGGAGCCCCAGTAAGAAGTCTGACCTGAACTGGAGGGAAGGATGGAATTCAGAAGGACTTCCTAAAGGAAGGGGTATCTAGGCTGCAACCTGGAAGGTGAGTATAAGTTAGCAAGCTTAAGAAGAGAGAGAAGACTGTTTGAAGAGAGGAAATAGACTTAGAGGCTAGAAAGACCCCGGAGCCAGGAAAAAATAAAAATTCAATAGGGCTGGAGCCTAGATTACATAAAGAAAAGAAATATAGCTGGAAAGACATACAAAACAAAAGCATTAAGGAATATTTAAGGACAAGAGGAAGACTTGAGATGTGTGTTATATAGGGATCACTCTCTAAAGAACACACTGGAGGAATGCAGGAGAGAGAGGGAAATGGCTGGAAGAGGTTGTGGCGGTGGAAAAGAACTAAGTTGGTGGGACTGAGGTGGAATTAGAAAATGGAATTGCCAGGCCTGATGAGAGACTGGATGTGCAGAGTGGTAAGTAAGAGAGAGTTAGGAATGATTCTCAGAGCTCTGATTCAGGCAACCTAGTGCACAATGACATTATTCACAAGATATGAAAAACGTGAGTAATTTGAGTGTGGCAAGTGGGAGTTTCCGTGACTTAAATATTGGGCATGTCTCATGTGAACACCTGTGAAACATCCAAGTAGTGATGAGGTCTACATCTGTGGGGTTCTGGAGCTCAGGAGAGAGGCCTGGGATGGAGATTTGGGATTCCTCAATAATGGAAATCATGAGAGTAGATAAGGTCTCCCTGGCAAGATGTAGGCTACGAGGGAAGAAGGGCATCTGGGAAGTACCCCAGGGATTACCAAATTCTAGTAAAGGCCAGAGAAAGATAGTCTTGTGTCTTATGCCAGCTTCCCTAAGAAGTAAAGTTTGGGGCGAAGCTGTGTGCCAATGCTTTCTTTGGGGTGCCATGCCTAGGCAAGCTCAATGAAGATGAAATAGAAGTAAGTCAAGAAAGGAAAGAAGCATTAGAAGGTAATGCACTGCCAAGGTAGCCACAGCCTCACAGGACAACAACACAGCCAGGCTTATTCACACAGGACATCTCCAGAAAGCCCACGAAACAGTCGGTTTACTCAGGGTAAGAAATTCATGGGCTGGCTTTTCCCCATGGCTGTTTCTTACTGATCAAAATGTGCTACTGCACATTAGCACTCCGTATTTCCAGGTTCCCTTACCCTGTCCTCTCAAGCAGCTGTTTGGGAGCCCAAGCTCCCGGGCGTTCTATTCAGTCAAATGGGACAGTGGAGCTGCTGCAGCTGCCCATGGCGGGCTTCACGCAGGCCCTGCTGAAGTCAGGCCCTCATCCCCAGGGGAGGCAGAAGCAATAGTAGCTGACAGAAGACTAAGCAGGGGCAGAGGCAAGCAGGACTTTACAACTGCTGGAATGCTGTAAGCCACCACTGGTTATATGTTGTCTGAGGTCAAGGTATGTTGCCCAGACTAAGGACAGAGGTTGGTCTGAACGAATCTTGGCATCAGGACGTGAACAGTGAATAGTGTGTCTTGTCAGGAAGAAGTCTGCCCACGTGTGGCCCAGAAGATGGGTGAAAAATTCAATAATGTCAGAAAAGGTAAAGAGTGTTTCCTAAAGGAGTAATCCATGTCAAATATTTTTTACAAGTCAAATACGATAAAAACTGTAGTTAATTTTAATCGATTATCCCCTCTTCTGGCAAAGGCAATTCAACTTTCCTGTGGGAAACCATGCTTCCTCTACTCTGGGCTCATGAGTTCTAGATCGAGTGTAATCTCTTAAATGGCCCAGGCTTGGAACACAACCCAGACACATACCATTGGAAATTCATCTTCCCAGTCACAGGGAGGACATGTACCCAGCCAGGTCAATGAGGCACAATTTCATCAGTATTGCAGGAATAATTGGGAATAATTGGGAAAATAATCACACTTTTCAATTATGTGATTCAAATGCTCCTTTTTCCCTAAGCCAGGTCTAGCTGGATTTCCATCACTTGTAACCGAGAGATTACAGGTAACTACAAGGGTGGAACAGTATCGATTTAATGTCAGGGTCACTGGGAGCCTTGGAGAGAACAGTTGCAGTTAGTGCAATGCTGGCAGAAGTCCGGGTTACACACATTATTTCTTTGTCCTATTTTTCAACTCCTCAAACATCATTCATCTACTGGGAAAAGACCAACAAGGACGACTTAAAAATGTTTAAAGTACCTACAGGAGGAAGCAGCAAAAACAGCCACAAGTGCATTCTGCTTTGTGTCTCTGCATAAAGTTCTTTCGTTTAACCTCTGTGATAACATCTGACCTTACAGGTCAAGGAATGGGAAAACCTCAACTGCTGCTGGATCCCTGCTTTGTCCCCCATGGTTCTACATACCCTGACCTGACCCTAGTAAATAAAGGGTAAATAAATCCCTTCTTGAAATACCCTAACTTGATCGTGCCATCTCTTTCCTTTCGGGATCCTGACTGATCCAGGTGTTAAACTCTCATATCCTAATGTTTAAAAAAGACTTGAAAGCATAACATTCTGATTAAGGAGTTTAGCTAGTTTGTTGTTGCTGTTTTTGTATTGCTGGTTTTGTTTATAAGGAAGCATTTGAAACAGCCAAATCCTTTCACCATATTTAGACAACCAGAAAAATACATCACTATTTATCTTTCAGTCTATCTAAATATCAACCAAAGTTACTGCAGTAGAGAGTCAGGTTTGTGATTTTTTTAGACTCTTTGTAATATTAAGTGAATCAGATATTCACCTAATAAAGTCAGTGAAAAGGATAATTGTACAGCAGTTATTTTTGGTTATGGCTAAAAGCTATTAATCGTAATAGCTGCAAATTGATGTTTGATGTTTGATGTTTAAATATCAATTTGCTTTTTATTTTAAATAGTATTTATTGTTGTCCCTATAATATTTCCTTAGAAATTAGCACATTGACTGGGACACTAGAAAAAATTTTTTTTTCCCTGGGGCCACAGTGTTTTACTAAAACAAAATGATCCTTTCCAATTAGTTATTTTTTACTGTTTTCTGTACATGAGTTGTATGAAATACAATCTACGTTTTTAGAATTAAATTGTCGCTATTAATTGTAACAATAAGAACATCAGCAAGTAAGATTTTCACTAACCAACTGCAGGGTTTTGCTTCATGTTGCCCAGCGTTCAAAACTAGCTTTTGTTAAATACAACAACTCACATGGCAATATGTATTTGGAAAAAACCTTTATTCTGCATCATTTATACCACCTAGCATACAGCCAGATCCAGGTGATTATTAACTGCTGGCTGAATAATTTGTCTGCATATTTTTATACAGTTGTCCACATTCAGTTCCATAACTGTATGTGTGGGAAGGCCATCCTTACCTTTATCTCTGAAAAATGTGTACTTTTTGCATTATCTCATTAGATACATAAAACTAACATCCAGAGAGGAGCTTTGTGGAAAATACTACTTTTACAAAAGGTCTTTAACTTTTACCACCCTTCTCCCACCCCTATAATCAACTCAGTTAACACACTTACATAACTTAAGACTTAGAAATGATTTTCAGAAACTTAATCCAATCTTACTAATAATTTTTTTAAAAAGCCGTTTAGAAGATAATATGCTTCTACAAAAAAGTCCTTATTAAGCCTGTAATAGCTTTTTCTGAACATAAAAATGAAAGATGAAAGTCAATTTACACATTTCTAATGTTTATTAAAAGGCATTGCAATATCCACTCTTCACAGACTTATCTGGCTTCTTTTAAAAAGTTGATTTCTTTGGAAGCCCAGTCCATTTTTTAAATTCTCATTTATGATTTGAGCTCGTATTACATTTAATAACCCTAAAAATTGCCATCGGGAACTTTGATTCAACAGATGATAAACTTTACAGTTTACAGAGCAACGAGTGTAGTGGAAATAATGGACACGCTCACATAAAACGACACGGAATGCCCCCACCCATTCGTGCACACGGACGGACCATTAAAGCTAGTGGTGGGGGGAGCAAAGCACAGGACTGTGTGCTCCGCCGCCCACAGCTGCAGAAACACCTGGCGTCACTGGCGCACCTGCAGCGATGGTGCTGCCAGTGAGTCATCGCCCCACCTTTCTGTAGGAGGAGCGAGGGAGAACCTCGCTGATGTCAGAGATAAACTGAGAAATGGCCTCGAACTCTTGCAGACATCATTTAAAATCTTCCTCTGTGGATCAGCAATCAGATTTTTTTTTATGTTCTCAGCTATTTAGTATTTTGTTGGAAAAACACAGTGACACCCAGCCTAACATTCTCAATAATTATTTTCATATGAGGTATTCAGATGATACTGAGCAGAGTCACCTAAAAAGACTGATGAGGTTGATTGCAGATGCTAGTCATTGTAAATCTGAGAACACAGATGTCACTGGAAAACTCTCTCTGAAGGTGAAAATTCCTTGCTGGGTTATGAATGACAGGACCTCAAAATCTAGGGAAAATGGCCAAACACGTCAGAGCTACATGGACCCAGTATTGTTTATAAGCTCAGAAGAAAATAAAGACTTCCCTTCTGTAGGACTAAAAGCAAAGAAGGCAGAGAACAGCTGCCCTGGAAAACAATTAAAGCATTCTGGTATGTTCATGACCATGATCTAGAAGATGACCATGATCTAGAAGATGACCATGATCTAGAAGATGACTATGATCTAGAAGACTCAGATGGGCTCAGGGAAGCGGATGACAATACCTAGGTCATACTAGACAGCCTGAGATGGCTTCTCACACTACCACCCTGAGGAACCTTTTTACTTTGGGAAGAAAGTTTAAGCCCTGTAGAAATCAGAACTACCTGAGTGGAGGAGCAGGATGTGTACTGAGCAAAGGAGCCTTGAGGAGATTAATTGACCGGGTTAAAACGAACACCTGTACACCCATTTTCTTAGCTGGGGAAAAGCATGGAAATCGTAAACGTGGAATCAGGGGATTCCAAAGATACCACTAAAAAGAAAGTTTTCATCCTTTCTTACCAAAACATCATCTAAATCCAGGTTTTGGTGCTAGAAATATAACTATTATCCTCCTGTACGCGGTCCCCGTTGCTGTTCTGATTTTGCAGTTTCTTTTCACTATGCTGAGGCCATAGCTATGTACGGGTTAGAATACCTCATTTATCATCTTCAGCCATATGGTTATTTGTATAGATATCAACCTGCTTTATCTGTGGATTTCCTAATGGAAATAAGCAAAACAAACAAAAGTGAAGATCCAGAAGTAAACTTAAGAAACCCTTGAAAGAAACCCATGAAAAAACTACGGTAGAGTGACCAACAGTGCACTGTAGACCTCTGCATCTTTGAAGAGAGCACTCACGTCCCAGAGAGCAATTCTTTCTAAATGAATGCTCTGCATTAGAAAACTTGCATAGGAATGAGTGTAAACTGAAGCTTTAGCAGGGGCAGTGAGGTGTGTTAAAATGTATTTTTGAAACAGACACATAGATATATTTTCCAACACTGGTAGTGTACAGGAAGGAGAGATTTTGTTGCCTGTTCATGAATAATATGTATTAGAGTTCCTGAGAAAATACAGCAGTTAAACTTGCTAAAACTACACCGCACCAAGTTAGTAAAACATACATGATGCTAAACGTATCTGTCTACATGAAAATTCTAGAAGGAAATGTTGGTGATCGACGTCAGTGGTCAGTGTTATTTTTTAAACACTAGATGTGAGCTTAGATTGCACTACAACCTAAATGAACCAAATTCCCCACTACATACACCATTTTTGTCTAATGAAAATTTCTTTATGATTATTTATAACTAGCAGTATTTCTTCCAGAAAAAAGTAGAATAAGAATGGCACTTATTGTAAAGTTCACTAATAAAAGTACCTTTTGAAATTATCATCAGTTTTGACTACGTTGTGTGCTTGTTTCTCATTAGCAGCTAATCTTTTACTGGACTGCGTAATATTCACTGAGATCCCTGTGGTCTTTTTTATATGGGTGATTAACCCTCCTTGAATACCATTCTCCACCATTCGTATTTATTTACTGAAAGCATTAGTAGCCTTCTATAGGCATGCTTTTTAAAATATTTTGAGCCAAATTTACCAATTGTTAACAATCAGTAACTAATAAATAGTAAATGCAATTCTATGTCTTCCATTAGTGCCATTTTAACACTTTTGTTATATTAGTGCCACTCTCAAATTCCTAAACTGACTTTTTTAATAGTAGGAAAAGTTTTATCTATATAACAATGATTGAATAATTTGCTTTTCAAAATACTTGTGCATTTTCAAAAGCTTGATGAACGTTTATTTGCAAAATATGCAGTTTCGAACCATTACCTAAATTTGACACATCATTATCAATATGTTAACTTATGAATTTTGTCAATATTCAGTTTAATCTGGTTACAGCAATAATGAATATTATACAAATATAATTATTTACTAGGAAAATTAAAATGTCAGTTCTTGTCATCTAACTTATTATAAGATATTTATTATGATTTTAACTTGATTGGGCCTAACAGAGCCATGGGTTTTTATCTAAATTTAAGTTGGTATTCATTTTCCTGTTTAAGTGATCTTAAACATACATGCATGCACATACATACACACACCTATTTCTGTGTGTCTGTGCATTTGCAACACTTGTTTTTTGACCTTAAAGCAGTTATCAAACCTATTTAATTTTTTTATTTACTTGCATACCGACAATTATCCCCTTTAGTACACACAAAGGAGAGTCCTCATTAGTCACATCATCCACCCTGATAAATAAATACCACAGATGGTTCTCTGGTTTTTTCATGTCCAGTCTGTGATGACATTTTTCAGTATTTCAGGAATACACTTATCAAAGGTCAACTGCAAACAAGCCCGGGAAGTATTTCAAGGGTCATTTCATTTCATTTGCTTCCACGTTCGTTGCTCTTTGCATAATGCCAGTTTTCTCACACTTTTTTTTTCAGAATTTTCAACCTTTTATTCTAGAGATATGTTAATTAAAGAAGAAATTTGGACCATCTACAATGACCACTCATATCACTTCTTTGTGCTCACACTTCCAGTTATTTCCAACCAAATACATGATACATTCATGGGCAGGAGCTGCCTCAACCCTGCTCCTTGTTCAGTCCTCCAGGAATCCTGCCTGACTACGCTTAGAATGCCACATTACTATAAGGCGTAATTCTGATCACTGTGTTTAGATGCAACTATATTTTGCCATACAGCTACAAAATTATTTTTAATTGACTTGTGAGTTATTTTCAATGTCAAAGAGCCCATAGAAAACTTTTTAAAATTGCTACTCTCTGTTTTATGTTGCCTATATAGTTATCTATATCACTGAGTGACACAAATGGGAAATGAACCATTATTTAACTGATATTCTTTGATATATCAAAAAATAGATAATAGAAAAATAAATAGCATCATATATTAAAGTTGATTTTAAAAATTTCTAACGACAGAAAAGAGACAAGCTGCTAGCCCCACAAAATGGGAAATGTATTGAATAAAGTTTATAGCAGAACAGGATAATAACTCTGTATATTTAAAATTAAATTAGAGAAATAAATATAACCTCATGATCTAAAATAGATATTTTCTCAGACATGAAGGAGTTTCTGAAACTTCTGGTATCACTTTGCCTGTCACCTGTGCTTAGATAGGGCTATTTTTCGTGAACCTTAGTACCCAAATTTGTACCTTTACTAGTATCCTACCTACAAGACAACAAAATCAATGTTTGGGGGGGAAAAAGTAAAGATATGCCAGGGATATCTCATTACTGCCTGAATGCAAAGAAAATTTCAAAGATGTCTAGGAAGGAAAAAAATGGCAGAGTAAAGGTAACCCCCTGGACTCCTGCTCCCAGAGAAGGAGACACAGATCTTGGTCTCCTACACTTGAGTGGATCTCCCCACTACAAGGACAGCATCGAGAATCCGCAGAGGTGCAGCGCGAGACTGTCTCAAAAAAGGAAAAACAAGGTGATCGGGAGATAGGATTGCGTTCTCTGGAGAGTGCAAAGCAAACAATAGGGCGCGTGGGAGGGCACTGGCCTGCAGGGCCAGGTGGTGAAGTGGGATCAGACCCACAGGAGAACTCCTTGCTTCCCCATTGACCTCCACACCCACCCAGCCAGGGACCTGTCTGAAATTGGTGTGAAATTGTGGCAGGAGAAGAGGGTGCTGGAGAGAGCCGTCATTGGTGGAAAGCACCTTGAACTCCCCTGAGCCCTGTGCTAGGATGGCTCTAAGATGGAAGGAAACTGAACTGAGCTGAAAGGGGAGGCAGTTAGATGTCTTGTCTCTGATAACGAGTGGGGCCAGCCCTACAGAGCTGTTCACTAAGTCGGGGACTCTAAGTTGTAACTGCCTCGGGCAAATAAGACTACATAGGGCAGGTCAATAACAGCAAGGGCTATGGCTGAACAGGTGGTGGGCAGGCAGCATAGAGGAGGCTACGGGGCGTCCTGAGGACCCAGACTCCCAACCCAGCACCTGCCACACCCTAAACAGTTGCCCCCAGTGCTGGTGCCCTGCGAGTAGGCAAGCAGTTGCCATTGAGGGTGTCCACAGCCCAGCCATCATACGGTGCGGCGGGCAAGCCCCCCTACCCCGCCCAGCCTAGAGACTCTCCTGGCAAATTCCACCCCTACACAATCTGCAATTGGTTCACCAGGCCTGGCTCGATCAACGAACTGCTGAGAGAACTAGCGCCAACGGGAGCCACAGTTACTGGGGTGCCGGGGTGCAGGGCAGACTGGGAAGCTACTTGTTCCCCCTAGAAACACACAGCCTTCCTAGGCTCAACCAGGAAGAAATAGAATTCCTGAACAGACCAATATCAAGAGCCGAAATAGAAACAGCAATTAAAAATCTTCCTAAAAAGAAAAGTCCCGGTCCAGATGGTTTCACACCTGAATTTTACCACACTTACAAAGAAGAACTGGTGCCTATCTTGCAGAAATTATTCCACAACATCAAGAAGAATGGAAACCTCCCGGACACCTTTTATGAAGCAAATATTACTCTGCTACCAAAACCAGGAAAGGATGCAACAAAAAAAGAAAACTTCAGACTAATATTCCTTATGAATATAGATGCAAAAATTTTCAACAAAATTCTAGCTAACCGAATCCAGACGCTTATCAAAAAAATAATCCATCATGACCACGTGGGCTTTATCCCAGGGATGCAGGGATGGTTCAACATACATAGATCTATAAATGTAATTCACCATATAAACAGAAGCAAAACAAAGACCACATGATTCTCTCAATAGATGCAGAAAAAGCTTTTGACAAAATTCAGCACCCTTTCATGATACGAACACTTAATAAAATAGGCATAGAAGGGACATACCTAAAAATGATACAAGCCATATATAACAGACCCATAGCCAACATCATACTGAATGGGGAAAAATTGAAAGCATTCCCACTTAGAACTGAAACCAGGCAAGGCTGCCCATTATCTCCACTTCTATTCAACATAGTGCTGGAAGTCCTGGCTACAGCAATCAGACAGGAAAGTGGAATTAAAGATATCCAAATAGGGGCAGAAGACATCAAACTTTCACTGTTTGCTGATGATATGATATTACATTTAGAAAACCCCAAAGATTCAACCGAGAAACTCCTGGAACTGATAAATGAATTTAGTAAAGTCTCAGGATACAAAAGCAATACACAGAAATCAGAGGCATTCATATAAGCCAACAACAATCAAACTGAGAACCGAATCAAAGGCTCAATTCCCTTCACAATAGCAACAAAGACAATAAAGTACCTAGGAATATACGTGACCAAGGAGGTAAAAGACTCTACAGGAAGAAGTATGAAACACTGAGGAAGGAAATAGCAGAGGATGTAAATAGATGGAAATCCATACCATGCTTGTGGGTCGGCAGATTCAACATCATTAAAATGTTTATACTACCCAAACTAATCTACAGATTCAATGCAATACTTATTAAAATCCCATCATCATTCTTCACAGATATAGAAAAAGCAATTTTACATTTCGTTTGGAACCAGAGAAGACCCCGCATATCAAAAGCAATTCTAGGCAATAAAAACAAAATGGGAGGATATCAAACTATACTACAAAGCTGTAGTAATTAAATCAGTCTAGTATTGGCACAAAAATAGGATTATTGACCAGTGGAACAGATCTGAGAATCCTGATATAAAACCATCCTCATATAGCCATCTAATCTTTGACAAAGCAGACAAAAACATATGCTGGGGAGAAGAATCCCTTTTCAATAAATGGTTCTGGGAAAACTGGATAACCACTTGTAGAAAGCTAAAGCAGGATCCACACCTTTCACTTCTCACAAAAATCAACTCACACTGGATTACAGACTTAAACCTAAGGTATGAAACTATTAGAATTCTAGAGGAAAATGGTGGAAACACTCTCCTAGACATCAGCCTAGGCAAAGAATTTATGAAGAAGACCCCAAAGGCAAACACAGCAGCAACAAAAATAAATAAATGGGACATGATCAAACTAAAAAGCTTCTGCACAGCCGAAGAAATAGTCATGAAAGTAAACAGATATCCTACAGATTGGGAGAAAATTTTCACATCCTACACATCTGATAAGGGGCTGATAACTACAATATACTTAGAACCATGAAAATCAGAAAGAAAAAATCAAATAACCCTATTAAAAAGTGGGCAAAGGACTTGAACAGAAACTTTTCTAAAGAAGACAGAAGAATGGCCAACAAACATATGAAAAAATGCTCAACATCTCTAATCATCAGGGAAATGCAAATCAAAACCACAATGAGATATCACTTAACTCCAGTGAGAATGGCCTTTATCAAAAAGTCCCCAAACAATAAATGCTGGCGTGGATGCGGAGAGCTAGGAACACTCCTACACTGCTGGTGGGACTGCAAACTAGTTCAACCTCTGTGGAAAGCAATATGGAGATACTTTAAAGCAATACAAGTAGATCTACCATTTGATCCAGCAATTCCACTACTGGGCATCTACCCAAAAGATCAAAAGCCACTTTATGAAAAAGATACCTGTGCTCAAATATTTATAGTAGCACAATTCACAATGGAAAAGTTGTGGAAACAACCCAAGTGCCCATCAATCTAAGAGTGGATTAATAAAATGTGGTATATATATAACATGGAGTACTATTCAGCTCTAAGAAACAGCAGTGATATAGCACACCTTGTATTTTCCTGGTTAGAGCTGGAACCCATACTATTAAGTGAAGTATCCCAAGAATGGAAAAACAAGCACCACATATACTCACCAGCAAAGTGGTGTTAACTGAGCAGCACCTAAGTGGACACATAGGAACTACAGTAATTGGGTATTGGGCAGGTGGGAGGGGGGAGGAGGGGCAGGTATATACATACATAACGAGTGAGATGTGCACCATCTGGGGGATGGTCACACTGGAAGGTCAGACTTGTGGGGGGATGGGGAGAAAGGGCATTATTTGAAACCTTAAAATTTGTAACCCCATAATATGCTGAAATAAAAAAAAATGATGTCTAAAGTACTACCAATAAGAATGAAGGTGTCAGAATATCAGAGTTCCCACCAGCCAAATAATGACAATCTGAGCTTCATAAAAAGAAGGCATAATTATAATCAAGTGCACCAAGTTTATTCTTTAAAAGTTTCCAAGTCCATCATGACACTCGAAAAAGACAAATACCTTAAAATGTGCTAAAGATAAGTCATGTAGAATTTTCCTAAGTTTGCTTACAAAAATACTGCTATGTGATGATTAAAATAAATTATGTTGTATATATAAGTTTTGGTGATTGCCTGCTTGAATATTAAGCAAGATATATAGCAATTCTAAGAACACAACAAAAATAACTTTTAAGAGTATTTATATTGCTTGTTAATGTTAATAAAAATGTTAGAATACTTGGAGCCATATCAAAGGTAATAATAAATTAATAATATGGTATCAATATCATAGATGCCATAAAATCACATAAATCAGTAAAATATATGATATAATAAATCAGAAGGTATCAGGAGAATATTTATACCTTCATCAAATTATAGATATAAAAACCACCAGAGAACTCAACAATACATTGGTAACCACCTTTTAAGACAAAGTTAAGCAACATCAATAAAATACTTTGCCAAAGTTGTCTTGTACCTCACAACTAGTAAGAGCTTCCGTGTCCCTGGTCTTTCTTCCCGTCAGAAAGGGAATAGAGACAAATTTATACACACTTTACCCCACAGAGGCTTTCGGGATTTTTGTCAGGTGTTCTCACAGGCATATAGAGCTGGTTTGAACTTTAGTTTCATCAATAATCACCTTACTTTAGTTTTTCTGAAACCAAATTCCATGGGGCCCTAATTATGCTGGATAGTATTGATTGTGAGGTAGAGAAGGAAGTTTCTAGGATAAATTAAAGATGGAAAACTATAAATGAAACTAACTTAAATCTTTGTATATATTTTTGTTTCAGAGTTTTTTTATTTTTAATTATTATGGGTATATAATGGTTGTGTATCTTTATAGGGTACATGTGATGATTTGATGCAGGAATACAGTGTGAATTAATCAAATCAGAATAATTAGGACAGCCATCACCTCAGATATCTATCATTTCTTTGAGTGAGGAACACTTCAACTCTACTTTTTTAGTTATATTAAACTATACCCTAACTTATTGTCGATTAGTCACTTTGTTGTGCTGTCAAATATTGTTCATTCTATCTGACTCTCTAACCACATTTTTGCACCCATTAACCATCCCCATGTTATCCCCCTCTCCCTGGTACCCTCCCTGGCCTCTGGTTACATCCTTCTACTCTCTGTCTCTATGAGATCTATAGAGAGAAATTAATCTTACTACTAAACAGTGTGTTATATGACGCAATGAATGTTTATTTGTCAGTATTTTAAAAATCAGTGGCATGAATGTTTTAAAAGAGTCTGGCGACTTACTCATTTTAAGAGAAAGTATTTTTTGAAGTGTTTTTCGGTAACTTTTGGCTATTTTTAAGCAACAAGTTTAAACTACCACCTAAAATAATTATCACAGTAAAAAAAAAAAAAATGAAATGCTACATGAAAGAAACTTTGAAGGGTATATTAAGTTAGCCCAATCACAAAAATAATTTAAAAATAAAACTCTAAGAAAGAGAGACATAGGTCAAAATGTGCTATAAAATAAGCATATAAAAATGTGACTTGTATCCTGGCTTTCTGTGCCTATGTGATAGGCCCTGGCAAACAATAAAGATGAGTGTTTAATTTATTCACTTACAGCAAAATCATTCCTAAAGATAGTAGGTGTTAAGCTATATGTTTCAACACCAGAGTGTAGAATGTAAAACATTAAGTAAACAAATTTTGAAATATGTAATAATGATTTCATTCACATGCATGCGGTAATATTTCTTAGAAGGAGTCTCAAATATGTAGCTATGAGCTTAATGTCTTAAAAGTCACTATAATACCATCTCTCATAATTCTGTAAGGAAAGCTGTTAAAAGATTGCACAAAGGCAAAATAGCACATGCCAGTTTTCTGAAATTCTTGGGAGGGAAAACTGCATGTTCTGGATTTAACAAAATGTCAAGAGACAAAAACACTTATAAATGTGTTTATACATTAGACATATTCCTAAGCCAATCACCAGGTCAAGTTCTAGGGAAAGTGGTTATGAGCATGGAGGCCTCCTCTTATGCAAAAATGAAGAGGACAATTAAGTAGCCCCCTCTGATTAAGTGCTGTAATCCAATAAGAGCGGACACATAAGTGTAGTGAGAGCCATGGCAAGATTCCCCAACCTGAACTGGAGGAAAGGGCAGGGATCCAGGAGGGCTTCGTGGAGGAAGGGATATCTAGGCTGAGGCCTGAAGGATAAGTAAAAGTTGACAAGGTGAAGAAGAGAAGGAGGACTCTTTCATGTAGAGGAAATATGAATAGCTTATGTGAAGACTCAGAGGTGAGAGAAAGCATGGGGCCTTGAGGAAATAAAAGGGAAATAAAGGAAATAAAAGGAAATAGGAAAAAGGAAATAAAAGCCCATATTTCAATAAGGCTGAAACTTAGACCCAAGGCAAGAAATGGACCTGAAAATATAGGTAGAAAATAGAGCAAAAATGCAGACTGCATAACATGGATAAATAATACCTAAGGAGGATGAAAAGCCTTGTGATTGAAGTTTCCAAAGGACTACCATATGCAAAATGGACTGAGGGATGCAGGCTAGGAGGAGGGTGGCTTGGAGAGGCTGTCGCAGTGGAGATGGAATGAAGTTGATGAGGCTGGGGTAGATTTAGAGGTAGAATTGCTATGGCCCAGTGAGAGTCTGGATGCACAGAGTGAGGAGTGGGAGGGAGTGAGGGATCGGGTGATTTTCAGGTTTAAGCTTTCTGATTTAGACAACTGGGTGCACAGTGCTGTCAGTCACTAAGAAAGGGAATGTTAAGGGAAGAGCAGTTTGGGTCTGGTATGTGGATAAGTTTTACACATGTTGACTTGGAGATACCTGTGAGCCTTTTAAGTAGTGATGTCCAGTAAGAGCTGGATCTGTGGATCTGGAGCTCAGGAGCAGAGGCCGGATGGAGATGGAGATGGAGTCATCAGATTACAGCTGTTATTGGAATCTCAGGAATGGGTGACGTCTCCCCAGAATAATGTGTGTTGTCAGAGGAGAAGTGACCTAGGAGGAAGTAGTATGTAAAGCACCATAAACATGTGCGATCAGAGAAAGATGATCCTTTGTCTTAGCCCAAATTTCCTAAGAATCAAAGCTATGTCTAATCCTTTATTGCAGGTGGGGCATGGGGAGGGCTGTGCCATGGCTAAACAGTAAGAATAAGAGAAAAATAAAAGAGAAGTAGGAAAGATAGGAAAACAAATATGCAGTAATGCACTATGTCATTTGCCACAGCCTCACAAGGAACAGCCTGGTGTTTGGTAATGCAAGACATCTCCCAAGAGATCCTATGTAACCACTGCCCTTGAAATAGGCTCTCAGGCAGAGAGTGTGCAGTTTATCTTCTAGCTCTTTTTCCATTCACGCCTTCGCTGATGACTCAGCCTCCCTGTGCATTAACTTCCTTGCATTTCCTGGTCGTGCTAACCAGCCCTGCCAGGCAACCATCGAGGAAGCAAAAGTCTCTAAGGGTCTATTGTGCTGTAGTCCTGGTAACTTCCAGTACTCCCTCCACCATAGGCGCAATAAGGCTTTGTTCCAGGGACGCAAGGCAGAGAGCAGTGTCAGCAGATGCAGTCACGGTGGCAGGAGCTGGAATTTTACAAATGATGAAGCAATGTGGCTCTCACTGGGCCTCTCTAACTGGGAGCATCTCTAGCCCAGGCAAGGTGCCAAAAGGCTTAATACATTTTTTAAAGTACAGAATGAATTTTTAAAATTGCAAAGTGAAAGTGGGTCTAGTACGTCCTGCAAGGAAGACAGAGAAGTCAGAGAAGTGAAAGAAAACAGAATGATGTCACAGATGGCAAGGGACTAGTATATTTAATGTTTCAAATCAAATAAAAAAGAAACCATAGTGGATATGTATAGAGTAGTGTGCATCTGGTAATGTAGTTTTCCTGTAGGGAATCACGCTTCCCCTACTCTTGGTTCATTGAGTTTGGATTCAGTAAACACCATCCAGTGGTTCTCAGGGTCAGCACAGGCCCAGGTGCAAAGAATCACTGTGAGCCACCCCATCCCAGCACAGGGGTGGCCCATGAGCCAACCAGGCCAATGGGACTCCATGCCAAGGATTTTGCTAGAATAACTGGTAAAGAGATGCAAGCCTGGAATGTTTAAATTTTGTAAACCAATGGATGCCCTTTCTTTGCTTAAGTAAGGTTGAATTGTTCCTTATTCTGTCATTTCTGTCCCTCTTGACTGCTATAGAAGCCAGAAAATGTCCACTAGATTTAGTGACAGAGACCCTATGGCCTCAGTGAGGATGGGGTCAGTTGAGTGGCCCTGACAGAGGTTGGTGTAATTCTTACTGCTACTTCATCCTCTTTCCTCAACCCTTAAAATGCTGTTTCATCTACAGGTGGAAGTATTGAGAAGGACAATGTTTAAAGAAGCAGAAATGACCAGCACAAACTGTGTGGCACCACTGAGTCTTGCTCTGGACCTCACCAGAGGAGGCTGCCTCTTCCTGGGAACCAAAGCACCTCCAGAACTCAGCACACCCCCTCAATTTCCAAAAACTTCAAGGACTCCATAGCAATGAATCAGTTTGATCTGAATTTGCATTTCCCCCAAGTACTTAATCTTGTACCAGGTGCATAGTGTACTTTTATTCAATATAAAATGTTCATTTGAGTTGCCTAATCTACCTGAGCAAGGAGCAGTCCACAGAGAAATCTACAGTTTCCACAGAAATGATGTCCTTCTGATGGCTGAATGTGATTATATTTTGGTCAATTTTTCAAAATCTGATTACTCTTAAGATTGTAGACTTAGAAGTCTTTATGTTAATTTTATGATTCTTTCCTTCATCTCAACTCTTCTCCTTAGGATGATAACAAATCTGTTACTCAAACCTCAGTTTCCCCTCACAGTATTTCTTGTATCTTCCCCTGCTTTCCTATTCAAGTTATATTCCCAGATGCAGATGCTCGTTGACTCTGGCCTAGAATATAGAAACAACATCCTAATTGGTCTTTTGCCTCTGGTCAATATCTATTCTTATGGATTATCATATACATTACTAATATGTTAATAATTTTATAATTTCATCAAATGTATGAGCCTTAATTAAAGCAGAGGCACTGAATGATCATAGAACTACAGAGTATTTATGCTTCTTTTATAGCATTTATAATAGACAACCTTTAATTACAATTGGTTGTAGGCTATCTTAGTCCATTTTGTGCTGCTATAACAGAATGCTTGAGACTAATTTATAATGAAGGGAAATTTATTGGCTCATGGTTCATGGGGCTGGGACACCCAAGATTGAGGGTCCAGCATCTGGGGAGGGCCTTTGTTGCTATGTTATTCCAAGAAGTACACTCCCAAGATAATGACATTAATCCATTCGTGAGGGCAGAGCCCTCATTACCTAATCATTACCTACCATTATCTACCTCATTACCTAATTTTAAAGGTCCCACCTCTCAACATGGGTGCATTTGGGATTAAGTTGTCTACACATGCACTTCGGGGAACACATTCAAATCGTAGCACAATCATTTGTGTCTTTCTGCTTACCTGTCAGTCTTCCTTAAAGCACAGTAAATTTTTTGAGGTTGGAGGATAATTCAGTGGGCCACATTTCAGGAATAAGACCAAGAGGCAATTAAATGTAGAGAGTTTTCCTTAAACACTGGCATATGGCAGGTAGGTGTTAATTTTCAAATTGGCTATTGGAAGTGTGGTTTGTGGTCTGACATTGTTTTGTGAAGGAGCTCAGAAAATTTTACTTCAAAATATGACAACTTGGTACAAAAAGTATTTAGAATTAAAGGCCCTTAGAGATCAACAGACTTTTGGGAGGGGCTTTCCCGCTATCTGCATAACCAGATGGACCTATCAAAAGAACAATCAGCTTCCCTTCCCTGCTATCTCACTATATTTCAGGAAAGAAGATCAAGAATGCAACCAGACATGGCCAAATCATTTTAAACATAATACCTGCCTCTCAAGTTAATTTACAAGTCAACCTATTTCTCCCATCCATTCATTCTACTAAGTATCCAGTCATCCTCTCTAGCAACCATTTATTGCCCCTAAACAGCATTACCTATATTCCTCATCTTCTCCTCCCCTCTAAAAGGATGGTATAAAAATATCTGGATCCCACCGGAATATTGGGTGGGAATTCTGTGATTCTTCCCATGTGCATGGTCAATAAACCTCTCTCTCTCTCTTTCTCTCTCTCTCTCTCTCATTAATCTGCCTTACTTATGAGTTGATATTTCAGTGAACTTTGGGAGCAAAGAGAAAGTTTCCCCTTACTTTCATATTTGCTTACTATTTCATTTCATAGGCCTGCTCAATATGGAACTTAATATCAATATGATCTTATATTTTAATAAATTCAGTAACAGTGTGGTATAAAATTAGTTTGAGCACAACAAACTGATAGCTGACTAAAACTTTTTTAATGGAAAATTCTTCTTTGGCATGTCCCTTTCTGCTTGGTATTTTTGCAGGATCTTGATTGAGACTTTGCACTTTTTTCAAACTCAGAAAATATCTATAGTAAACAATAAAATGTATATGTTTAAAATTAAACTTCATTTGAATACAACTTTTTGATTTCTCATCTGCACCTGCAAAAAAGAAATTCTTTTCTGAAAGGAAAAGGAAATTCGTTTGTATGGTTAATTTCCTCTGGGAAAAGTGGGGTTTTCAGAACAACTTTAATGTTTTTAATTTTCCTCAACTTATAACTTGTGATTTAATTTTTATTCACATTTTATATTCATATTTTCATGATAAAGAGATGCTATGTCATTTTTAAATACCTCATTATCATCTGAATTGCTGAAGAAAGAGAACTAAGGGACAAAATAGAGAAAGGATTTTAAAATCTCATATTGGATCGATTTCTCTAATCCTTTACTACTCATCACTAATTAGCAGTGGTAGATAACTCTCTTTCTTGTGGAAGGTTTGGAATGAATATTTATCACAATTTTCAGAGTTCCATCTCAGCTCAATAATGCCATCTCACACTTTTATTTCTTTTGTTTTAATGGAATCACCTTTGTAGTAGAAGTTTGGGTCTTCAGTGTTAAGAATAATCAGCCAATTTTCTCTGAACAGAAGTCAGCATTATGTGGGCTGATACGTGACCCAAAAGCTCTCCTCTCACTTTTGACCCAGCAGCTTTGTCTGTGGCACGGCCAGATATATGTGGAGCCAGTGTTATTACCCAAGAGTGATAAAAGATTTTTAGAAGGGCAACAAAAACTTCTCATCCAAAAATGTTAAGACAAAAATTAAGCTCTAAAACCATCTTTTTTCCTTTCGGTCAGTCTATTAGCAAAACGTATCTGAGAATGTTTTGAAGAGGTTGTTTACTTGGGAGAATGAGGAGTGGCCGGTATGTGCCAAGCTCTTGTTCCTTGTTTAGAGTTACACCATAGAAGTGGGTGAGTGTGGAATATGGCACTGCCATTGGGTGCAATTCCTATATGCCATATCTCCACTGAGTGCTTTACACACATTACCATCTTATGTTCTTTTCCATAGCTCACTGAGGGAGATACAATTATTGCACCATTTTTAGAGATGGAAACTGAGTCACAGTTTTAAAACTTAAGAGATCTAGATCAAAGGCAAAGGAGTAAAGTTTAAAATCTCTTCAGATTTTTCAAAATTCACAGTTAAAGATAGAGGGCTATAAATTTGGCAAGCAAAATAGCTCTTACCCAGCCAAACCATTAATTAAGTGAGGACAGAACAAGGACATTTTCAAGCTTGAGAGTTCTCAAACAACAAGATCAAAAAAAAAAAAAAAAAAAACTTCACCATTTCTTAAGAGGCTGTGATCTAACAAAGGCATAAAGTGGAAATGGAAAGGAAAAAGAGGAACTTATGGGCTCCAGGAAACAGGAGATAGCAAAAAAAAAAAAAAAAAAGAGAGAGAGAGAAAACTTTTCTCTACCCTGCCTGAATATTAACTGGCCTTGACTTTCTTAGGACAAAGAAATGGTAGCAAAAGTACACAAGCAGAAGCAGAAGCTCCCAGCAGAAGTTCTTAGAGCTTCTTTATCACTGTTCTTGGGAGCCCTGCCATCTCACTGTGGAAAATCCCCAGCTTGACTGCCAGACGGTGAAAACCACTCAGCCCAGTCATGGTCCCAGTTAACCTGTCCAGCCAGCTCTTCATAGAACAGTCCCCAGCTGAATGGCCCTCAGACACATGAGTGCATGTAACTGAGACCAGCAAAACACCGCTTGGTTGAGCCCAGCCCAAACTACTGATGCACAAAATTGTCAGCGGAATACATGGTGATTGTTTTAAGCAACAAGTTTTACAGAAGCTTTCATGCTGCAAAAGGTAAATGATAATAAAATTTGGAGTTCAATGTGGAGTATTGTCAATGAAAAACATAAAATATCCAGCACTGTCTGCCAACCAGTCAAGAAGCAAAAGCCAGAAAAGCAGTGAGAAAACTGTTTGCAAACTTTGGAAGAATGGTGACTGGAGGTTTGCAGGAGCACAATAATTAGCAGAACTAATACCAACAGCAACTCTGAAAAGAACAAGCACTCAATGTACTTTCAGATTTGCTTAGGAGACCAGCAGCCAGAATCTTGAAAGTGCTATTTAATTGCTTTTATGATAATGATCAGAAAGAGAGAAATGAGTTAACGCAGAGTCCCCAACCTTTTTGGCACCAGTGACCGGTTTCATGGAAAACAAGTTTTCCACTGACAGCAGTGGGGGATGGTTTTGGAATGATTCTGGCACATGGACATTTATTGTGCAGTCAAACCTCTCTGCTAATGAGAATGTGTATTTGCAGCCGCTCCCCAGCACTAGCATCACTGCCTCAGCTCCACCTCAGATCACTGGGCATTAGACTCTCATAAGGAGTGCACAACCTAGATCCCTCCCATGCACAGTTTACAGCAGGGTTCATTCTCCTATAATAATCTAATGTTGCCGCTGATCTGACAGGAGGCGGGAACTCAGGTGGTGATGTGAGCGATGGGGAACAGCTGTAAATCTGAATGAAGCTTTGGTTGGTCACCCCCTACTCACCTCCAGCTGTGCAGCCCAGTTCCTAACAGGCCATGGAGCAGTACTGGTTCACAGCCTGGGGGCTTGGGACCACAAAGTTAAAAAATTATTTAGTTTTCAAGCAGAATTTAGAGGGAATATAGAAGGCTTAGGACTGACTTAGTTAGAAAAATAAAACATTCTCATGGGAACAGCTAGTAAAAAATTTCTTAATGGTAAATATCGAATCAAAAATGGGGCTGTACAGTCAATTGTTAAGACCTCTGACAACTTTAGGGTAGTGCTAGAAACACCCCTCAACTACTATAAATAAAGGCTCTTCTCAGAAACTTAGGAGTTTTATACCAGCAAAAGAGTCACCATCTTTAACTTAAAATGACTGAGATTGTTCAAATTTCAGAAAGCCATCTAGGCTCCAAAAATTCCAGTTGCATAAAGCATATTTAGATATTATAGCTACTCACCTACAAAAATGGGCCATTTTTCAATGAGAAGAAAGTGACATTTGACAAAAGGTATCAAAATTCCAAAATATAGAGCCAACAGCTATAAGGAGCAACAGATTAGGATCCTATGTCTCGGGTACAGTACAATGAATCAGGTGGGGAGCCACTCCTAAGGACCAGAGGCAAGATCTAATCAAGGAACATCTTCCATCCTTGAAGTGGAGAATCCAGCATATTTGTCCTGCAGGATTTCATAAGTCTTATGAACAAGTGATTGCCCTTTTGGATTGACCACGTCTATTATGGTAAGTTATAAATATATGGCTGATGCACTTACCACACAGCAATTGACTGATGAACCATCATTCTACACTTTAGAAAGCAACATGTTACCTATTCACTCCTCTTGTTTACCCATACTTGCCACACTTTAATTCTAACCTACCCCAGTGTGGGTGGACACATGTTTAAGTGTCAGACCATACTAAATATTTATGCTGGAGCATGTCTGGAAAGCAGCGGTTGTTCAATGTCTTGGGAGAAAATGCAATAATGTTTTGATAAATGGATAAAAATTAAGATGCCAAACCCATTTGAGAGACAAATGTCTATGTATTCCCTCCTCTATGAAGATATTTATCATTATTCCATGACCCACTCCAGCATCCGTTTTGCTTAAAATCATTTATATCTCTGTGCAATGTTTTTGACACTGGGCTTGTCAGTGTCAAGATCACAAAGCTAAATTAGTGCCACAGTTAAGAGGTGACCTGAGGGACATTCATTCCAATTCATCTCCTTTTCCCTACTGGTTTGCTAGAATTTGTATCTCTCATGTCTGTGAGTGTCGGTGACCTGCCGTGTGAGGACCCACTTTACATCACTTCCATGCTCTAACAATGGAAGATTGAAGTTAGACAGATCTGGGTTCAGATCTTTGCACTTACCAGTTCTGTGTTAGGGGGACTATATGTACCTCATGATGTTTTATAAGGATTAAATAGGTTGATCCATGAGAAATAGTCTAGTGCCTTGAATGTATTTAACCCTATTTTTTAATAGATTAATGTGACTGACAGGTACATAGCACCTTTGCTTTTGCTGCCATTGTCACAACAAGTTTATAAGACTGGGATGCTCTAGCATGGTCCATTGCACTGGATGGACATGGAGGAGCTGCTTCTTGGTCTTTGTGTAATCTATTTAGTACATGCTGTTTCTGGTCAAAGGGTAAGAACAGATTTGGCCGTGCAGTGGGTGCATAACCTAAGACTAGCTGAATGTCTCGGCAGAGGGCTGCCTGCTTAGCAGAACTGGAGCCACCCCTGAGGCAGCAGCATGGTTTGGGAAGCAACTGGGTTTCCTAGATTGAGCACAGCAGCAGGAGTCATGGGACCTGGGCTTTGTACCCCTGGGTCCCAACGCTAATTTGGTGAGTGACCTTGGGCAAACCACTTTGCTCCTCTTCTGTCCATTAGAGGAAAACAATTGATCCTATGGCCACACCTCACAAAGATGTAGCAAAGATGAATGCAGAATATCTGGAGCAGCTTCAGAGGGAAACACCGCAGAGTACCTAATTAGCTTTGTAATCTATAGTTAAGTCTATAAATAGGAGGAGGAGTGCACACCTGAATTACAGATTTAAAAATGTGACTTTACTTTTATCTTTCTAAGGAAAATAAAGACCAGTGATTTGCTCATATTAGTAGGGAAGACAAGCTGAAATATAGAAAAATCATGATCTTAATGCAGCCTTAATGCACCTGGACTCTCTAGTGAGATAAACCTCCCAGTAGAGAATGTAATATGCACATCAGAAGTTCAGGCAAAAATGATTAGGTAGACATCAGCAATGCTAGAATAGAATTCTCCAGCATTCATCCCCCTGCAAGAAAGCATCAAATTGAACAACTATCCATGCACAAAGATACCTTCACGAGAGCTAGAGAAATGAGGTGAGATTATACACCTAGGTAGAGTATGAAAATAAAAAAATATAGAGAAAGAGATCTTTACCATGAAGGGAAAGAAGAGATAAGTCAGCAGCAGACTTTTCTTCAGTTCCTAACACTTGGACCACCGAAGTAAAACCTAGCACTGGGCATGCCCATAAGGTCCAAGGTTCCGGCCAGTACCTGTAGAATGAGCATACGAGCCTCCCCTAGCACCAGGCAGGATCCTACAGCTCCACGCTCCAGGCCTGTATTGCATTTTTGGTCTCAGAATTTACCACAATGCCAGCACCAGGGTAATATTTCCAAACTCATTTTATGAGGACAGAATTCCACTGATACCAAAGCCAGACAAGGACACTAAAAGAAAACTGGAATTTGTCTGATGAACATAGATCCAAAAATCCTCAACCAAATACTAACAAAACAAATACAACAGGATATTAAAAGGATCATTGACCATGATCAAGTGTAATTTATTCCTCCAATGCAAGGATGGTTCAGCGCATGTAAATCAACAAACATGATTAATCGTATCAACAGAATGAAGGATAAAAGTCATTTAATCACCTCGATAGATTTAGAAAAATCATTCTCAGTCTTCTCAAACAGAATAATGCCAAGCCTAGAATTTTGTATCCTGCAAAACAAAATTGTATTTTTCAGTCAGAAATAAGTTCTTTCTCAGACAAGCAAATGCTGACGGAATTTGTCAAAACAAGACCCACCCTGCAAAAAGTACTCAGAAGTGTGTTACATGCAGATCAACACAACAGACATGCAGCAGTGTAAAATCATCCAAAAGCTAAAGGTCAAAGGCCAGACACAACAATGGCTCAAGAGAGAAAAAAGAAACAAAGTTCTACTCAACACAATGAACAGAAATTCACCCCACTTATAAATTCTTTCAATAAATGTGAATGGATTAACCTGCCCACTAAAGAGACATAGGCAGGTTGAATGGATAAATATACACAAGCCAAGTGTCTACTGTCTTCAGGAAACACATCTAACCCACAATGAATCATTCAGATTCAAGGTGAAGGGATGGAAAACAATATTCTACACAAAAGGAAACCAAAAGAAAGCTGGTGTAGCAGTTCTCATATTAGATAACTTACTCTTCAAATCAACAAAAGTAATGAATGACAAAGATGGTCATTATATAATGGTAAAGGGAATAATTCAACAAGAAAACATGAAAAGTTTAAATATCTACACACCCAACACAGGAGCACAGAGATTCATAAAGGAAATTCTAGTTGATCTAAACAAAATGATGAATAACAGCACCATAATAGCCAGGAACTTCAACATGCCACTGACAGAACTGAACACATCCTCCAAACAAAAAGTAAACAAACAATGGACTTAAGCAGAATTCTAAAGCAAATTGGCCTAATAGATATTTACAGAACTTTTTACCCAAAAACCACTAAATATACATTCTTCTCATCAGCTCATGGGACATTCTCTAAGAGTGAGCACATCCTAGGCCATAAAACATGTCTCAACAAATTTTTTAAAACTACAAATTATACCATGCATATTCTCAGACCACAGTGGAATGAAATTGGAAATCAATTCCAACAGAAACACTCATCTCTACACAAAGTCATGGAAACTCAACATCCTACTGCTGCATGATTATTGGGTCAAGGAGGAAATTAAGATGGAAATCAAAATATTCCATGAACTTGATAAACGGGACACAAGTTATAAAAATTTGTGGAACACAGCTAAAGCAGTCCTGAGAGGAAAATCCATAGCCTTCAATGCCTATACCCAAAAGACAGAAAGATCACTAATCAACAATCTAATGAATCAACTTGAAGAACTGGAAGAGAAATAGCAAATGAATCTCAAACCAAGCAGAAGAAAGGAAATAACCAACATCAGAACAGAACTAAATGAAATCAATAACAAAAGAACCAGGTAGCAAAAAGAACAAAAGAACTATAAGAAAGATTAATGAAACAAAAAGCTGATTCTTTGAAAAGATAAACAAAATTGACACACCTCTTCCTAGATTAACCAGAAGCAGAAAAGAAAGAACTCTAATAAACTCAATAAGGAGTGAAAAAGGAGAAATTACAACTGACACAATGGAAATACAAAATATCGACTCTGAATATTATAAAAATTTCTATGCACATAAACTTGAATACGTGGAGGAAATGGACATATTCTTAGAAACACACAGCCTCCTTAGGCTCAATCTGGAAGAAATAGAACTCTTGAACTGACTAATATCAAGTATCAAAATTGAAACAGCAATAAAAAGCTTTCCAAAAAGAAAAGTCCCAGACCAGATGGTTTCACACTCTAATTTTACCAGACCTGTGAAGAAGAACTGGTATCTGTCCTGCAGAAATTATTCCACAACATTGAAAAGGAGGGAATTCTCCCCAACACATTTTACAAAGCCAACATTACCCTGATACCAAAACAAGGAAAGAATTCAACAAAAAAGGAAACCTATAGCTCAATATCCCTTACAGATGCAAAAAGTCTCAATAAAACCCTAGCATATTGAATTCAGTTGCTCATCAAAAAATAATCCATCATGACCAAATGAGCTTTACCCAGAGATGCAGGGATTGTTCAACATACGCAAATCTGTAAATGTAATTCACCACATAAACAGAAGTAAAAACGAAGACCATACGATCCTCTCAGTAGATGCAGAAAAAGCAGTCAACAAAATTCAGCACCCCTTTATGATAAGAATGCCTAACAAAATAGGCTAGAATAGACTTCCTCAAAATGATTAAAGCCATATATGACAAGCCCACAGCCAACATCATACTGAACAGAGAAAAATTGAAAGCATTCCTGCTTAGAACTGGAACCAGACAAGGTTTTCCTCTATCATCACTTCTATTAAACTTAGTACTGGAAGCCTTAGCCAGAGCAATCAGACCAGAGAAGGAAATCGAGGACATCTGAATGGGGGCAGAAGGGGTAAAAGTATTCCTCTTTGCTGATGATATGATCTTATATCTAGAAATTCCCAAAGATTCTGCCATGAGACTACTGGAATTGATAAACAAATTCAGTAAAGTCTCAGGTTACAAAATCAATGTACACAAATCTGTAGCATTTCTATATGCCAACAACAGTCAAACTGAGAACCAAATCAAAGACTTTTTACCCTTCACAATAGCAACAAAGAAAATAAAATACCTAGCAATATACTTAACTAAAGAGGTGAAAGACCTCTACAGGGAAACTATAAAACACTAAGGAAGGAAATAATAGAGTACGTAAATAGATGAAAAATCACACCATGCTCATGGATGGACAGAACCAACAGTGTTAAAATATTTATACTACCCAAAGCGATCTATAGATTCTGTGCAATCTCTATTAAAATACCAACATCATTTTACCCATATCTAGAAAAAATAATTCTACGTTTCTTATGGAACCAAAAAAGACCTTGTATAGCTAAAGCAATCTTAAGCAAAAAGAACTCATTGTAAGACATCAATTTTCTAGACTTCAAGCTATACTACAAGGCTATCATAACCGAAACAGCATGGTACTGCCACAAGAACAGAGACAGAGACCAACAGAATAGGACTGAGAACCCAGATATTAAACCATA
The DNA here is from genome assembly GCA_008750895.1 of Mirza zaza. Taxonomy (NCBI): domain Eukaryota; kingdom Metazoa; phylum Chordata; class Mammalia; order Primates; family Cheirogaleidae; genus Mirza; species Mirza zaza. The sequence continues at coordinate 75,803 of VSMD01093966.1, forward strand.
CTCATATAGCCATCTGACCTTTGACAAAGCAGACAAAAATATACACTAGGGAAAAGATCCCTATTCAATAAATGGTGCTGGGAAAATTGGATAGCACATGTAGAAGACTAAAACAGGACCTGTACCTTGCACCTCTCACAAAAATCAATTCATGATGGATAGCACACTTAAACTTAAGACATGAAACCATAAGAATTCTAAAAGAAAATGTTAGAAATACTCTTCTAGACATCAGTCTAGGCAAAGAACTTATGAAGAAGTCCTCAAAAGCAATCACGGCATCAATAAAAATAAATAAATGAGACCTTATCGATTTATGAAGCTTCTGCACAGGCAAAGAAACCACCACTAGAACAAACAGACAACCTACAAAATGGGAGAATATATTTGCATGCTGTATATCTGATAAAGGGCTGATAACTAGACTCCATATAGAATTCAGGAAAATCAGCAAGAAAAAATAAAACAACTCCATTAAAAAGTGGGCAAAGGACATGAACAGAAACTTTCGAAAGAAGACAGAATAATTGCCAACAAACATATGAAAAAATGCTCAACATCTCTAATCATCAGGGAAATGCAAATCAAAACCACAATGAAATATCATCTAACTCCAGTGAGAAAGGCTTTTATCAAAAGTCCCAAAACAACAAATGTTCACATGGATGCAGAGACATGGGATCACTCTTACACTACTGGTGGAACTGCAAACTAGTATAGCCTCTATGGAAATTAGTATAGAGATATCTCAAAGAACTAAAAGTAGAACTAATACTTGATCTAGCAATCCCAAGCAATCTATAAAAAATACATATGCACTCAAATGTTTGTATTAATAGCAGCACAATTCACAATTGCAAAAATGTGGAAACAATCTAAGTGCCCATCAACACATGTTTGGATTAACAAAATGTGGTATATGTATACCATGGAGTACTACTCAGCCATAAGAAAATGACAAACTATCTGTCATATTATCCTGGACGGTGCTAGAGCCCATTCTAAGTGAAGTATCACAAGAATAGAAAAAAAAAAAAAATACCACATGTACTCTCCATTAAATTGGTACTGCTTGATCAACACTAACATGCACACATGGAAGTAACATTCATAGGGTGTTGGGCAGGTGGGGAGGAGGGGATGAGTATATACACACCTAATGGGTGCACTGCATGCTGTCTGGGGGATGGAGAGGCTTGAAGCTCTGACTTGGGCGGGGCAAGGGCAATATATATAACCCAAACATTTGTACTCCTATAATATGCAGAAATTTAAAAAAAAATTTTTAAGTCTATAATAGCCAAAGCAGCCTATAAATTTAATGCAATCTCTAACAAAATTCTAATGACATTTTTTTCACAGAAATAGAAAAAACAATTCTTAAGTTCATTTGGAAACAGAAAAGACCCCAAATAACCAAAGTAATCTTGAGCAAGAAGAACAAAATGGGAGGCATTGCACTTTTTGATTTCAAAATATATTACAAAGCTGCAGTAATCAAAAGTTCAGTATGGTACTGGCATCAAAACAGACATATATAACAATGGAACAGAATAGAGACCTCAGAAATAAATCCACACTTACCTTTATGGTCAAATGATCTTTGACAAGAATGCCAAGAACATACAATGGGGAAAGGTTAATCTCTTCGATAAGTGATGTTGGGACAACTGGATAACCACATGCAGAAGAATAAAATCAGACCTTTATCGCATACAATATAGAAATACCAATTCAAAATGCATTAAATACTTAAATGTAAGACCTGAAACTGTAATGCTACTTGAAAAAAACATCAGGGGAAAACTCCATTACATTGGTCTGGGTAATGATTTTTTTAATATGATTCCCCAAAGCACAGTCAACAAAAGCAAAAATAGACAAATGTGATTGCATTAAGCTAAGAACCTTCTGCACACCAAGAAAAAAAATCAATGGAGTAAAGAGACAACCTACAGAAATGGTAAAAAATATTTGCAAACCATATACCCAATAAGGGATCAATATCCAAAATGTATAAAGAATTTAAAAAACTCAGTATCAAAAGCAACCTGATTTTCAAAATGGGCAAAGGATCTGAATAGACATTTCTTCAAAGAAGAATTAAAAATGTTCAAGAGTTATATGAAAAGGTGCTTAACATCACTAACATCAGAAAAATACAAATTAAAAGCACAAAGAGATATCTTCTCAACCTGTTAGAATGGCTATAATCAAAAAGACAAAAGATAACAGGTGTTGGAAAGGAGACGAGGAACGTTTGTACACTATTGGTGAAAATGTATGTTGGAATAGCCATTGTGGAAATTAGTATGGAAGGCTTTCAAAAAATTAAAGAAACAACTATCATATGATCCAGCAATACCACTTCTGGATATAAATTCAAAGGAAATGAGATTGCTATTTTAAAGAGATATTCGCATTCCCATATTCATTGTAGTATTACTTACAATAGCCAAGATATGGAAGCAACTAAGTGTCTGTTGATAAATGAAATGATAAAGAAAATATGGTGTATATATATATATATATACACAATGGAATACTGTTCAGCCTTAAAAACAGGTGGAAATCCTACCATTTGCAACATGGATGAACCTGGAAGACATTATGCTAAATGAAATAAGCCAGATAGAATAAGCCAAATACTGCATGATCTCATTTACATGTGAAATGTAAAGAAGCTGAAATCATAAAAGCAAACGTTAGAATGGTGGTTGCCAGGAGCTGGGATTGATCAAGGGGTACAAAGTTTCAGTTATACAAGATGAATAAATTTTGGAGATCTATGTACAGCATGGAGACTACAATTAATAATACTGTATAAAAAACTTGAAATTTTGGCTGGGCACAGTGGCTCACGCCTGTAATCCTAGCACTCTGGGAGGCCGAGGCAGGCGGATTGCTCCAGGTCAGGAGTTCGAAACTAGCCTGAGCAAGAGCGAGACCCTGTCTCTACTATAAATGGAAATAAATTAATTGGCCAACTAATATATATATATATATATATATATATATAGAAAAAATTAGCCGGGCATGGTAGTGCATGCCTATAGTACCAGCTACTCGGGAGGCTGAGGCAGTAGGATCGCTTGGGCCCAGGAGTTTGAGGTTGCTGTGAGCTAGGCTGATCCCACAGCACTCACTCTAGCCTGGGCAACAAAGCGAGACTCTGTCTCAAAAAAAAAAAAAAAAAAAAAAAAATTGAAATTTTCTAGCAGATCTTACATGTTCTTACAACAAATAAAAAAATTGTAACTATGTGAGGTGATGGATATGTTAATTAGCTTGATTGTGGTAATCATTTCACAACGATACCCATACCAAAACATCACATTGTCCACCTTAAATTCATATAATTTTTGTTAATTCTACCTCAATAAAGCTAGAAATAAATATCTATCTGAAATTTTCAATAAAATACAGAAATTATATTTTAGAACTTGGATATTAACTAGTTTCATGAGCTGTGACAGAATTTGAGACCAGAGCTTTCTTTGCCTCCTGTCCAGTGTTATTTTTATTATTATACCACTCGAGCTATCTTCCTCAATATGTTAAACAAAGATATGTGTATTAGAGATTCCATGTATCTGTGTAATGAGCTGCAATAAGATATCTGAATAAAAAATTAGGTTTATTACCAAGTGAACACTTGACCCACGAAGTATTATATACACAGTACATTTATTTTAAAATAAACATAGGTAAGGAAGATGAGAAAGTAGGGAATTTCAGTTTACTTTGTAATTTTTACTTTTTTATTTTTTTAATTAAAGTTATCTAGCTGTCTACAGATCCATATTATTTGTACCTGTTTTGCAGCGAATCCATAAATATTTTACTGTTTTTTTTTTTTTTTTTTTTTGGACAGAGTCTCACTCTATTGCCCAGGCTAGAGTGCCCTGGCATCAGGTTAGCTTACACCAACCTCAAACTCCTGGGCTCAAGCAATCCTCCTGCCTCAGCCTCCCAAGTAGCTGGGACTATAGACACACACCTCTGTGACTGGCTAATTTTTTTCTATTTTTAGTTTTTTGGCTAATTTTCTTTCTATTTATAGTAGAGACGGGGTCTTGCTCTTGCTCAGGCTGGTCTCGAACTCCTGAGCTCAAGCAATCCTCCTACCTCGGCCTCCCAGAGTGCTAAGATTACAGACGTGAGCCACCATGCTTGGCCAACATTTTCCTTTAATGTGTGCATAAATATAGTCAATATTTTTGTAGAAGTATTGCACAAAAGAAAAAAATTAGTGTGAATGCTACACTTGAGCATTACTTTATACTCTACCTGCCTACATACAAATTTTAGACTGTGCTATTCAACAGCAATAAAAAAAAAGACAAAGTCAAGAAATAACATTTCCTTTTTAACCTTAATTTCTAACTAATCCTACCTAGGTCATAACAGGATCTGAATTCATTTTAATGTAGCTATAACCTTTCTAAATTTATATTTTTTTCTATTTTAGAGAAAGTTTTGTTGTACAAATTTTTCAAAGCATGTAATCATGCTAGCATGTAAACACACACAACAAAAGATAGAAAGAGATATACATTGCAAAGCTTTATCCAAGGGCCTAAGTTTCACATTGTATTTTCCTTGGCTTCTTTGATGAATGACTGCCGTTTTGCATCTGTCAGACTGGGGCAGTGACATGATGAAGGCTGTATTGTGATGTATGGAACTGTCAGAACCCAGTGAGTATTTATTTAGATACTGCACCAGTGAATTACATTTACAATGGGCTGCATTATAGGAAAGTGTGATTGTTCTCTTCTATGACTATTCTGAGGAAATGGACTAGTAGTTAAAGAACAGTGAGGCATTTTCCTTTCATCATCCTACCATCTCTTTTGTGTTGAATAGATACAATTGAAGCAAACCCCAAAGCTTTTGTCCATGGGCTTTTAGTCTCCTCTTCACCTAGCTTCACACATCCAATATAGCAAAGGCAAGCCACTTAGAAATCAAGTTTGTCACGCCAAATTCTATCAATGAGAGAGCATTGCTGACTAGATAACCTAGGGAACGAAGACCTGAAATTAACACACTACAATGGCATTTTACACTTGAGATGTGCATTTCTAGAAACATTTAAAAAATCTTCTGATCAGCTTAAAATACAAAACAAAATGACAGCAATCAGGCTGTTGACTAATTTAATATCTTATGTCTTTATATAAAGAGCTACGAATCACTGCAGATCCCTGTACTATACATAGTATAGCTGACAGTTGCACCATTTTGTCTGGATTGAGTCCATGGCTCTTCTGAATAGTATCCTAATTTCCTTTCAAGAGACTAACTCCAAGTGTCCACCTCTCATTGCAAAAGCACAAGCCAAAACAAACCAGATCCATTCTTTACCCGCACATTGCTTCCATTTGGCCAAATGATTTGTATCTCCTGGGAATTTACTACTTGGCCAAGGGAGACGGCAAGAGGAGAAGATTGGAAGTATTTATTCTCTCTTGCAAAGGGTGGGGATTCCTGCCCTGGCTGGTAATGTTTAAAGATAGTTATTTTGCTTTCTATTTATTGTGGTATCTTGCTTGCTGTTTCTCCCTTGGCTTCTTACTCTTTCAAATGTGGTACGTTAGCCTTGTATCAATTCTGTGAGACCCCACACACAGGATCACACACACATGCACGTGCACACACACACACACATACACACACACACAGAGACCAATGTCCTTTCTCACAAAAAAATTCCTTTTATTCAAGTCAGAATTAATTTCTATTAGTTTTTGTGGCAAAGAACATTAATTGGTACTTAATTCTATTATTCTAAATATTGTTAAATTAAGTTTAGCCTAAAGCTGTTTCCTTACATACTTTAAGTTCTGCCTGAAGGCTTCTGCATATAGTGAACTATCACCAAATGGATGTGTAAACAAACTAACCTACTCTCCAAGTAGCTGGGTCTCAGCCAAGCTCAGGCAGCCAACTATTCAAACCAGCTGCAAACAAAGAAAAGGTTGGCTATACCCAATCCAGTTGTTCCGTATCTCTCTTCTGCTTTGTATATGGCTTTCCTTTTTCTGTCTATAAATGTTATCGGACCATGTGACAGCCCTGGAGAAACTTTGCTGGTCCTGGAGGCTGTCCAATTTGTGAGTCATTCTTTCCTCAATTAAACTCTGTTAAATGTAATTTGTCTGAAGTTTTCCTTATGTCCATCTTATAGAAAAAGTGATCACCAAAATCTTAGTGGGATATGTACTTGACCCGGTCCTCAAAAACTGAAAATTCACAATTAAGTTTGTAAATATGAAAGTGTGGTGTGACAGGTGTTAGAGAGTAAAAAAGTTCATGCAGCATCATAGGATACAATCGTGGTTTCTTTGACAGTTTTGTCTTTATATGAACTGCTTTATTATTCTGCCTTCATTTTTTTTAAATGTGAAATGTATATCTACGTGGGAAATTATAGAGAGCTCAACCAGAAAAAGACCAAATGCAATTAAATTTTCTCTTATCCTATATTTCTTCATGAATCAAGTTTTTTATTTTTAAGTTTTTTTAGGTTTTTTGAGAGCCTTTGTACTTTGAAGAAACCTATTTATACTCAAGAACATTTTATTTTCTTTATGTGCTCTTCAAAGTGGTTTAGATTAAACTGTGCAAAAGCGAAATTTTAGTGCCAAGATTTTTATTGACTTGATGATAACAGATAAGTAAGTACTTGAGATATTAGAAGATTGTAAGCTCTTAAAGTCTTCTCTAAAAACATTTTTTCAGTGAAATCATAACTCTAAAACATAATGTGAGCTTAAAACTTTCAATTCGTCTCTGAGAAATGAAAACTATTAGAGAAAATAAATATATATATATTCATAATAAAAACTGCACAATATATTTCTGTGTTAGCACGGATAGCTTATGTTTCAAACAACAAAAATCATCTTGCCTGACCTAAACAATAAATAACAATGTATTACCTTATGTCGCTGAGATGTACAGAGGTAAGTCTATCATTAGACACAGCTTGACCATTAGGATTATGATGTCATTGTGGCTTTATCTCTGTATCTCTCTAGTTCTCCTGTGGTTTTATCTTTCATTGTGGTTACTAAAACTAGATACAACAGTACCCTACGTGTCACCTGGATAAGGGTAATGTGCCCATGTGCCACAGTTCTAAGTAAAAGTTTGGGGATTCACTCCAATTCAATCAAGTTAAATCACATGTCCAACACTGAATCAAACACTGCTGCCCAGTTAAGGAGATACATTGCTTGCCAAATCCTACATCATTTGTTCCAACACTGCAGCAGTGGTAGATGGACACAGCTTCCCCTGAAGCACAGGAATCCCCAGAAGAAAATCAGGAGCTGCTGGGCAAAGAGAGGAAGCAAAGACAGTTTCACAGGCAATTGACAAGTGTCCAGTCACCCTTCATTATTATACTGCTATTGTAACGGCACAAGGATGATGCCTAGATATTTCATACAAGTTTTATCTTCACCAGCCATCACTTTGTAAACAGGGCTTGTGATTTGAGCCAACAAAAGTGTGCTTCATAATGGGTAGATTGATAGAAGCTTAATATAGGAAGGACATGTTTTTTAATATTTCCAGGATATTGTAGCAAATTTTAGTCAGTATAAAGGACCCTTCTCTTCTTTCATCCTCCTAGCTGAGCAACATTTGTAGCTGTACCATACCTGGATTGAGAATATCCTACTTTGCAGAATCTGAAATGCAAGATTAGTTAATTTAGTCAGCTGATAAGGATAACTGACCAATAAAGTTATTTCAGGTTGGGAATTGAAATTTTAATATCTACTGTCTGAAGTTACATTCTCCTCTCTGCTTCTCACTTCCTTCAGTTGTATTATAACATTTGTAGAATATCTTCTAAACTCTACTTCACTTTATGGAACTTGATTTTTAAGTAAAGATTGATTTTCCTCCACTCATGGCCACAAAGTGCTGTGTAGAATGAGTTACCTTCTTGAGACTAGGGCATTACGTGGAGAGACCGGCTGGCAGTGAACTTGCTTCTTCTAGTTTCTTTCCCTTTCAGTCTCAGAATTTTGATCTTGTGTGTGCCCCAGGGTTACTGAAACAAGACATACTGATCCATACTAACTGAACTCACATGACATTAGTATATTACTTAGAAACCCAACTTATATTTAAAAATGAAAAAGTTATTGACCAAGAGAGCCAAGTATTGCATCCTCTGAACAACACATTTTCCTCCTAGAAGCAAGCCACAAGGAGAGCCACATTATTGTCCAAACAATGCCTTGTACATGTGGAACTACGAAGATGATTGGTTTTATGACTTAGATATTTAGTGGTACCAAGCTTTTGGAATAAGATGCCTGCATCATCTCAGCTTCGCTTTCTTTCTATAACAAGGCTTCTTTCTATAACCCACCCACCTTCTTTCTATAACAAGGCTCAGGTGGGCACTGCTCAATTTGTCGCAGTGACTCTCCTTTATCTCTGCTTTGTGACTCACCAATATCCTTTTTCTGCATGACTCATGCTTTCTTAAAATAGATATCTTCAATCATAATTTTTGGCCCAGGAACTTTGTCTATGTGAAATATATTTATGTATTTTGGCTTAATATGTATCAAAGCCCATCTAATTGGCAGAATCTTATATTTTCTCCTATGTGCCATGTAAACAGACTTTATTACAAATGTTTTCTTTTTAATTTATTAAGAGACTTGTAACCAATTGATTGAAAACTCACCACAGGCATAGTGCTAGCCATTTGATCTATATTATCTTACTTAAACATAAGTGAGGTAGGCCTGGCGGGGTGGCTCACGCCTGTAATCCTAGCACTCTGGGAGGCTGAGGTGGGCAGATTGCTCGAGGCCAGAAGTTCGAAACCAGCCTGAGCGAGACCCCGTCTCTACTATAAATAGAAAGAAATTAATTGGCCACCTAACATATATAGAAAAAGAAAAAATTAGCCGGGCATGGTGGCGCATGCCTGTAGTCCCAGCTACTCGAGAGGCTGAGGCAGAAGGATCACTTGAGCCCCGGAGTTTGAGGTTGCTGTGAGCTAGGCTGATGCCACGGCACTCACTCTAGCTCTGGGCAACAAAGCAAGACTCTGTCTCAAAAAAAAAAAAAAAAGTGAGGTAAATAGTATGATTCTGATTTTAAAGTAAAAGACACTAAAGATCAAAGGGGTCATATAACTTGCTCAAGGTCAATTATCTAGTAAGTAATAAAAATAGGATTCAACACCATGCTTTTGTGATTCCAATATCAATGCCCTTTGAACATTTATTAGCTAGGAGGACATACTTAGATAAGCTTTGTGTTCTCCCATTATTTCTAAAATATTAAGATGCCAAAGTCTTGATAGCTGGAGAAAATCTAAATTCTTGATCATGCCAATTTTTATTGAAAGTTGTTAATTTATTATAGTTTATATTTCTTTTGTACCTGCAGTGGCACATCTCTGTGTTATATAATTTATAAGCTGTATAATTTCCCTGAAGCTAAAATCCTGGACACTGTTCCCGGGCCCCAGAGCAGAGCAGTGGAACCAAATCAGAACCAGAATTCTCAAGGAGAGATTAGAATTCAGAGAGCCCAAGGCAAATAGAATTTGCAGGGACAAGAATGAGAAAGAAGAGAGCTACGGAGAGGGAGCTGGGGGTATGGGGGAAGAATGCTCTGGAGATCTGTGTAGAGATATTGGTTCCATACAGGTTTTGGTTCATATGTGAGATCAGAAAAGAACCAACATAAAACAGTAGCCTAGACAATTCTCAGAGCTCACACAGGACTGAGAATAGCTGTTTTGCAACCAACCATAGTGCAAAGATTTCAAAATACAGAAGTATTTGAAGGAGTCCTCAGAAGAAAATTACAGTAATAATAGTGGGGCTAAATTAGCCCTGGACTAAGACAGCGCTGGATCTGCCCTAATAAAGCTTAAAATCTTGCCTTCAAAAAAATCCAAAGATCACAACAAACTGCTGGCAAGCACTTCAGAGACCACAACAAATCCAGCATCCAACAATATGAAGGTCACAATGTGCAGAATTCAGTTAAAAACTGCTTGACATACAAAGAAACAAAGAAATATGAACCATATGAAATAGAAATAAAATTAATCAATGTAACAGATCCAGAAATGACTGAGGTGATAAAATTAATAGACAAGGACATTTTCTACCCAAACTGCTGTTCCTCATTCACTTAATAAGGCATTTGCTGTGAACAATGTGAACAATGACATAGGAAATTAATTTTTTTAAAAAAAATCATCAGACCCAGACCCTCATAGTAAGCTGCATTCAGTCAATTAGATAATGAGTATATACACCACAAGTATAATACACAACAAATAGTGAAAAATGCTGTAATTAGGGAGCACAGAGAAGGCAGGCCCGGGACACAATAGAAATCTCTTTCTCTTTACCTCTTTGAGCAAATGCCATTATCCCACTCTCAGGAGCTGGGACAGCTGAAAGTTGAGATCAAATCACAACATAGAGGGAGCTAGTTAGGTCATCACTGTAGCCCATTTGTATCAGAGTGATTCTGTTCAGGATACTGCAGAAGGCTACGTGTCTCGTACACTGACTAATGTGAAAAAGCCTCATGACATCTTAAGGAAAATGTTCAAATGAACACATTTTGTGCCTAATGCATTGCCAACATCTCCCAGGTCCCAAGGTGTAGACTCAGTGACACTAATGGGAGCTTTTATCCTCTCTTCCAGTGCACACCGTTCATTGCATTGACAGGTGGTAATACTGAGCACATTTTGTTTTCCCGTTAGTTGCATAGTTATGTTCCAACATACATCTAGGGCTTGTTGTTTTGGTTTTATTTTAAATTAGGGAAGAGAGAGATTGCTTGATTTTTTTTTCTTTTGCCTTCCATAATAGCTTTTTTCTTTTTCTTTTTTTTTTTTTTTTGTTTTAAAATATCCACAAACAAAGCAAAACAAAACAAAATCTTTTCCTGCTTCTCTGTCAAAATGATACTCTAAAGAAGCTTTCCAAACAGAAGAGAACATTCTTAATTATCTGTATGAGGCTAGAAATGGGAGATAACATTTACTAATTGCCTCTTATATATTAGGCTCAGTATCTTCACACACGAAATTTGCTGACCAGGTTCTTCAGTTCTGAATCCTCTGTCCATGAGTCTCCTGAAATATGTTCCAAAAACATGCCTTAGAGATTTTCCCTAATGTGACCTCCAGCTGACATGGCCTATGGTGCTGGCCCATACCTCTTTGACATTGTTGACCTAGATCTCTGTCTTAGTCCTTTTGAGCTGCTATAATAAAATACTTTAGACAAGATATTTTATAAACAACAGAAATGTATTGCTTATAGTCCTCGGGACTGGGAAGTCCAAGGTCAAGGTGCCAGCAGGTTTGACGTCTGGTGGGTGCCTGGTCCCTGCCTCCAAAATGATGCCTTAAATCTGCATCATCACACGGCTGAAGGAACAGAAGGGCAAAAGGGATCTGGTTCCCTCCAACCCTTTTATTAACATAAGGTCAATAATCCCATGCATGAGAGCTCTGCCCTCATGACTTAATCACCTTCTAAAGCCTCACCACTTAAGACTGTCACACTGGTGTTTAAGCTTCAACATGAATTCTGAAGGGGACATAAACATTCAAACCATAGCAGCCTCAGCTTCATCCAAATCACAGTATGTGCCAGTCACACTGGACCAGGACCCATCATAGCCTGACATGGTCTATCCAGCCTGCAAATTTCCAAATAAAACTGTGCTATATTCTGCTTTTGAGCTGAGGTCATTGTCTCAGCAGTGCCACCAGTGATTAAGTGAACATAAGATCTATATTTCAAGTGGAAAAATATGACAGCCAAATATTTGTTAGTGTCATACATTATGTACTATGTAAACCAGACTTTGAGACAGAGCTTTGCTGCACAAAGTTGATTAGGAAACACTTTCAGAATCAACACCCTTGAGGGAAAGAAAGAAGCCATGTTGGTCAGAGAGAAAATATATTAATTTTCTGTTGGCGTCATAACAATTTACCACAAATTTTGTGGCTTAAAAAAACACACTCATTTATTACCTTACCTGTAGATTAGAAGTTCAACATAGGTCTCACTGAATGAAATCAAAATGTCCATTTCCTTGCATTTTCTAACTTCTAGAGGTTTCTCACATTCCTTGGTTCCTGCCTCTCTCCTCCATCTTCAAATACAAGAACAGCAGGTCAAGTCTTTCTCGGATTTCATCTCTCTGATCTCTTCTGTTTCCCTCTTCCACTTTTAAGGACTCTGGTGATTACATTGGGTTCATGCAGATAATCCAGGAAAATATCCCTATCCTGACATCAGCTGCTTAGCAACCCTAACTCTATGTACAACCTTAATTCCCCTTCTCCATTTCACCTTACCTTTCACAGGTTCAGGAAATTAGGATGTCAATGTCTTTGGGTGGCCATCATTCTGCCTACTACAGAGAAATTAAAATGAATTAAGTTGTCCTACAGAGTTACCCTTTAGAGCTAGCCTGATTTGGGACAAAATTGACAAGTTTTCATAGCTCCCATGAACTAGTTGGATGTGGCTTGCCCTGGAGAAGGAAACATAATCTGGAGGAAGGCAGCTCTGTTCATGGGACAATAGCCCCAGAGACAAATGCCTCTGAGAGCTTATGCCCATCAGCATCTAGGAAAATTTCTTGAGTGATATTGGGAGGAATTTGGGATCTACACCACATCTTTTGCAAAATTAGGGTAAAGTGTATTCCCTGTCTATAATTATGTGGAAGTAACCTAATGCAACTGGTGATACATATTAACAATTTCTAAAGACAATAGGTTACATCAGTGGTTTGCCATGCCTCGGCTAACTTTCCAAAATAACTTTTGCCAAACTCTACATCAGAGTTTGCATAGAGTTGAGGATATTCATCAACTTAAAATTTCATCATCAGGGTATTTTTCTTAATTACAAGAGTCAATAAATTTCTTGGTTATTTTAAAGAAGTTGCAAAGTCTCTTTCCAGTATTTTCATTATTTTATGATTGTGACCCTACATAATTAGCATAATCACGATTGCAGCATAAGTACTAGAATCCACTTTTAGCAAGTTGTTAAGAAGAGATGTAGAAAATCTCCATGTCTCTGAGCCTCAGCTTTCTCATCTCTAAAATAAATATACTACTGTTTTGAAATATAAAATATAACATAAATTACCTATATAGTATGTGGAAAATAATAACTTCTCAATCAATTGCAGCTATTAGACTAGAATATACTGTTGTTATCATCCCAAATTTTTGTCTACTCCGCTAAAAGACTAATTTAGATGACAAGATGCTTATTATCACCATTTTAACTTCCAGCACACTGTCTAGTATATACAGTTACTTAATGCTTGTTGGTTGGGCAGTTGATTGATCAGGTTGCTAACCAAATGAATTAATCTATCAATGGATACCATTTCCAATTCTAATTCCTTAGTTTGGCCTTTCCTTAAAGGCCTTCTATTATGTCTTTTCAATAGGACTCTCTAAATTTACCTGGCATTACTACCCGATACAAAATCTCATTCTCCTCACTTCCTCCAATCTAAATATATTGTCATTAAATCTGACTCTATACTTTATTTGGGATGTGTTCCCTCCCTTCTCCACTATTGCAACCCAATCTGGCAATCAAGGTCCAGACTGAGTCTCACCTTTCCATTAAAATTTCCCACTTCACTGCTCCCACTTCTCAGAAGTTTATCAATTTTGAATTCTCATTTCCCTACACATCTGCAACATTCACTTTGCACTTTGATATAATAACTTGTGTTATTGCTTGTGTTATTTTGTTAATCACATGACTTCAGATGCTTCCAAGCTCTTTTAAGGCAGGAAATGCATCTCATATCATCTTTCATCCATTCTGAGATGAATGTGTTCTCATTTTAACATCTCAGAAATCAGAATGCATTTTACAATCAATGACAATTCAAAATTATTCTATGCTTGAATTGCAGTGAGTTCTTGTAAAGAGTATTTGAGTTTGCTTCTGTCAGAAAATGCCAATCCGAAACAATTTTAAATTAAACCTGTAGTGTATAAACACAAAGACAAATACCAGCTTTAAATTTCCAGGTGAGATTTGTTTTTTCTCGCTCACCCAGTGCCAAGATTGAGACATGCAATTTCTCCCGTCCTTTCCTGCTTGTCAGGTTTATTTCTTATTTGTCCTTACACCAAGTATGTGGTATTGGCTCAGCCTAATGTGGGCTCTCCTATCACATCCCCTATATTCAGCACTCTCTTCCTTAGATGTAAATAAAATGATCATCCATGTTATAAAAGGTGGCATCTTAGTCAATTACACAGATTACTTTATATCCCCCCCCCCAGTGCTTAGCATAGTGTTATTAGAGATTGGTATGTGTGGACTCGATTGAATTAAAGTTATTCTGGATGCCATTTTCCCTCTTATTCCACAACCTACCTCTTTGACAAATCCATTTTCTTTTACTCATTTAACAGCCTAGGTATGAGGTACAGGGCTTGAGCTCATCTGCACTAATATAGATTACTTCTGCAGTCCTTGGCGTTACACCTCCTGGGTTTGTGCATTGGCTTTCTGGGCTCTCTAGCTTTAGTATTTCAGTCATGTAACTTAAGCTCTTTAAACCTCAATTTTCTCATTTGCAAAATGAGAGTGACAGTAGTATTCCAGAGGGATGATGTGAGGATAAATTTAGAAAATCATGTAAAGTGTTCGGCCTAGTTCCAGGGCCAATGGAATGTTCACTGACTGTTAGTGTGTTTTTAGTCAAATGACATGTATTAAGTCCTCCATGTATACCAAGATTTTACTATGTCTCAGGTGATAATCTGGGCCTTAGTTCCTTATCTAAGAATGGGGGTAATAATAGTAATGATCTAAGGCTGTTGTGAATATTAGGTGGAACAATACATTTTAAATGCTTAGCACACTTCACAGTGCATTGCTTATGCATTGTGCCTTAGTGCCTATGCATTGTCTCCTGTAATCCCATCCCCAGCCTATGAAATTGGTACCAGTTTCTTTTTTTCTTTGTTTTGAGACAGTCTCATTCTGTTGCCCAGGCTGGTGCACAGTGGAGTCAGCCTAGCTCACAGTACAACGTCCAACTCCTGAGCTCAAGTGATCCTCCTGCCTCAGCCTCCCGTATAGCTGGGACTACAGGCATGCGCCACCATGCCCGGCTAATTTTTTCTATATATATTTTTAGTTTGCCAATTAATTTCTTTCTATTTTTAGTAGAGACAGGATCTTGCTCTTGCTTAGGCTGGTTTCGAACTCCTGACCTTGAGCAATCCACCAGCCTTGGCCTCCCAGAGTGCTAGGATTAGAAGCGTGAGCCACTGTGCCCGGCCAGAAATTGGTACTATTGTTACACCTAATTTTATAGACCTGAGTTGAAATAAATTGCTCAAGTGCACACCGGTAGCACTGTCTGAGGGAGAAGTCAAGCTCAGGTCTGTCTGAGAATAGAGCCTGAGAGTCCCACCATTTACTACTTGCCAATGACAAGTGCTGTGAAATGCACCTGGCCATTTCAAGCTTTTCCCAGTGCACCCAGATTCTAAATGTGTATACTCTGTCAGAGGCGATCATAAAAGAAGACATTGAAAGTGACGTGGAGTTATTTGTCTAGCTGAAAAAAGGGTGATGTTAGAAATATGGTTGCGGTCGAAAGTGAGAACATATGTTTATGATTTAAAAGGGAATTTAGCAAGTCAAAGAAAATGAGCAAGCAATAAAGGGAACATTTTAAGTAGAAACTTTTGTTTCTCCTGAGCTTGTATAACAAATGACTGATCAGAAACCTCTTCACTTTGTCATCTATACAGCCATGTCAATTGTGTGCAATAGCTGCCTTGGTCCATTAAAGTCTCTTTTTATATTTTCAGTCATGATAAAAGTTTAGCAGACCTTTTTCAGTAAATGGTGCTTTTCTTGCATGATTAAATGATTCCTTTATCTGTCTAATACCTTCTAACCTCACTAGAGTGGAATAATTGCCTAGAAATTTCTGCCCATCATGTCTTATCCTTAAGAATAATAATGGAGCATATTAGCAATTATCCTTTTAGAATTTATCAAGCGATAGAAAGCATTAGTAGATAATTAGTCAGTCAGTCCAATCTCCTAAACTTCAGAATCAGTATAAAACCTTTAAAACACTCATACTTTAAAATAATTAATCTTGAGAATGCTATGCCTTCCTACAGATAAATTGATATTAATATTTGAAGAATTAATAGCTTTGAATTTACATACTATTTCCTGTGTATTTAGAAAACCTCTAAATATAAGAATGCTAGCTCGTGGATAATTAAGAAATCTTATTTATCAAAGTTAATATTGCGGGGCGAGTGTAGTTGAGGCAGGCCCGTGAAATCAGCTACTTCTCCCCATGGAGCCAAGTCCCTAAGATAGGGGTGGCCACAGAGGATAAGGAAATTGATAGGCAACAGAGAGAAATAAAAGAATACACAGAGACTAAGGTATAGTTTATAGTTTTATATAGATAGATAGATAGATAGATAG
Organism: Mirza zaza; assembly: GCA_008750895.1. Lineage (NCBI taxonomy): Eukaryota > Metazoa > Chordata > Mammalia > Primates > Cheirogaleidae > Mirza > Mirza zaza. The sequence goes on from VSMD01093966.1 coordinate 92,347, forward strand.
ATAGATAGATAGATAGATAGATCAGATAAAACACAGTGGGAAGTTCCTAGGCGACTGGTGGATCTCCACAACCACCAGCAATATGGTTAGATTCATACAGGTTTGTATAATCACAGACATCAATTACCAGTCGTCATGGTAACATATTTGCATATCAGGGAATGCAGTTGCTAGGGGATACAGGTAGTGGGTTAGGGTCAAAAGTCCTCTCAAGGGGCTTCTAATCTATCTAGGTGAACAAACAGGTACAAAGTCTTTCAGGGGCTAACTTTTAAAGAGGTAGTAGTTGTCAATTATCAGAGGTAAAACAAAAGAGGTATAGTGACTCTATATATCTTTGATTAGTTATGATGGACTTAAAGGTAGATAGGAGAGAGCAGGAAGCCCATCTCTAATAAAACAGGTTGTTTATAACCACCGGGGCACTTCTCTGGGCAAAGTGCGCTCATTGTCTCTGGCTCTCATCCTGTGGGCCATGTTTGCCTTGTCTTGTCTTTCATGACACAGGGAAGCTCACAGATTTTGAGATACTGGGAAGCCTTCCTGGAAAACATCCTCACTGGAGATTTGAGAGCTCTCCCATGGTAGCAGCCTTTAATAAGTGAACCATTGCATCCACACATTCCTTTAGGGCAAAACCCTGAAAACTCCTGTTTCTGTTTTTAACATAGTAATATTTGGTTATACAATAAAATAATGGTCTTATGAGCCACATCTCATTAATTCCTCAATCGTATTTTCCTAACAAATATTAACCACCAAATAAAGTTATTTTAGTATTTGAGGGGACTATTATCTTCTTAAACTATAGGTTTATAATTTCATTCATTCACTCAATCATTAATTCATTTAACACATTTTGATTGACCTAGGATGTTCTAGACAGTGGAACACGTGTTGAAGAAGACAGACGAGGTCCCTACTAAAGTGATGCCTACATTCTCATGGTGGGACACAGTCCTTCAGCAAAACAATCAATAAGAAAAAAGTCAGATGTTCTATAGAGTAATGTTCTATAGAGTATGTTCTATAGAGTATTAAAACAGGAAAGGACCAGGTGGCCTATACATGCTTATACTATATTTATTAATAATAAATGTGTCGATACTCTGATTAATAATACTGGTAAAGGATGGGAGGCTGGGACCAGGACCAGAGAAGCTAAGGCGAGGCTTGAGGAAGTGGGGAGACACCATCAACGAGGGAGACCTTCCTGAAAGTCATATTGAGAGATCCCTGGTTGGGGTCCAGAGGTTCGGGCACCGTGCTGACAACCAGGACTAGGCAAGGACAAAGCAATCAGATACTACAGTGTCCAGGCGAACAGCCAAAAATATTTCATTAGCCAGCACTGCAGAGGATTCACGAAGCAGGCAGAAGAGGGGTTTAAGGGGCAAGGGAGTTGGGGATTTTGGATACTGAGGCCACTGCAGCCAGCCGTGAGTGTAAGAGGACACATTAGGTGTGAAGGTGGTGAAGGACAGCAGACATAAGACTAACCGTTAATAGAACATACCTGCCAAGCACAGAAACAACCTCCCTAGTATTGCCAAGAGATCTAAGTGAAAGTTGACGGAGTTGGCTATTGCATTTTTTTTTCTTTTCTCTGTTTAGGAAAAAAACAACTTGGAAACATTTCAAGGTCTTGAGAAATTTCTAATATCTCAAACCAGAAGAGGGGCAAACTATGACCTTCCATTGTGAATGCACTCTCAACTGTGAACTTTTATGATAGGAATTTTCATTTCCCTCTAATATTGAAAATCAATAAAGTTAAACATAATGATAATTTGAATTAAAATATGATGGTCGGGTATAGTTAATGCCACTCTGCATAAAATCTCAATAACATTTCTATACTATCGACTTTCAGGAAAGTAATTATTAGTCTGATAAAATAAGCTTCAGTGATAAAAAATATATACATATGACTTCTAAATAATTTTTCTTCATTGAAACTATATTTTAAAGCACATAAAATGTGACTGCAACTGTGCTTATCAAAATTTGAGATCTAGTGAAGAAACTGGATATGACTCATTGTGTCAAACTAATTTAAAGGCCTAAAGAGGTTAAGAAAGTTGTGTAACTTTTTTTAGCTTTACTGGTAATCATGCAGATCTGTCTATATGAGTCTTTAAAAAATAGTATTCCTGTAAAAAGACTCAATATAAATTAGAGAGAGATTTTCAGATACTCTGTTGAAAATTCTTTGCATTAAAAGAAGTTAAGCATGTACTCTTAAATTGTGATTCTGATTCTTACTGTTAAATTAAGAATTTAATGCAGGTAAAAGTCTCGTACAACAAATCCATGTATGCTGTAAAGGAAATTTTTCTCACTTTTCTCCAGAAACATAATTTGCATTTTAAAGAACTCATTAATTGAGTGATTGAAACATAATCTTAAATTAGGGTCCTGCCCCCATCACTTTCTACAAAATGGTAACTATGTGATGTGGGCTTATGTGATGCCAAGACCTTAGGTTGGAAGTGGAGGGAGTAGCATGGGTTCTATTGATGTCTTGGTGAGTCATTTATGGACCTGCAGCCACCAACACACCCTTCTGGTCTTTGGTTATTTTTCCTTGCTAGAACTTTTCTATTCTGACTATAACCTGTCTTCACCACCATTGGCTCACTATGCCAAGTTAGGACCACTCTAGGATCCACAGAAGATATTTCCCTGCTTCTACACTGATTTGAGGCCAATCTCCCCAGATATATTATTTAAATATTTTTCTTTTTCTACTACTTGTTGGCTATAGGGAATTTTTGAGACCTTGCTAAATTTTAGAGCCCTAGCCAGGGGAAGGGTACACAGATCTCCTCTGTCTTAGATTTTACTGATGGAAGGAGGGTTGTCCAGGCCCAAGACCCCTTCTTAGGCATGGTACATCTAAACTTTCTTTGCTTTCTTCCTGGTTTGTCTTTCCCTTCACCCAAAGAACCAGTATCTGGTCTTGGGATGGGAGGTTGGGATGACCATTTTGAGGAAACAGTTTGCCTTTATACATCACATATCTTTCCTTTTTTTTTTTTTTTTATTTTGTCCATGTCAAAGTTTAAGCTTTTTGAAAGCTTAAAGTATTGATGTCTTTTTCTCTCTTTGTGTTGGGATCATTCTTTCTCTTAGGCATAAATATAGCATACAGGATAACAAACCTACAGAATGGAAACCTTTGGAGCCATGGAGCCCTGCATGGTATCTGTGCAGTGGGGACCTCACTGGGGGCTGCTGAAAATACATATCTGAGAAAAGGGGTCAAAGTGGGTCAGCTTCCACTTTCAGGACTGAAATTCAGGTATAGTTATTGAAGAAATCTGATTAGAAGAGATGCCTTGAAGATTTCAACTGTATGTTGTTTAGGGTGATGTGGTAGGGATTGGGGAAGGAGAATGTGAGTTGGCGGAAGGAGAACAACTTTTGATCTGTAATACTGCCACAGATTATCAGATCAAAGGGCACTGCCCTAAGGTATCAAATTATTTTGAAGGCTTAGTTTTTCTAGTTCTGATTCACTGAGGTATAATTTATATACAGCAAAATTCACACTTCCTAGGTACTCATGAATATCGGTAAATAAATACAGTCATGTAACTACCACAACAGTCAAGAGATATACCATTTCTATCTGCCTAGAGCTTTTATGCAGCCAACTTCTCCCCCATCCCAGCTTCTGGTAACTACTGGTTCTATTTATGACACTATAGCTTTGCCTTTTCCAGAAGGTTATATAATTGAAATGACACTATATGTAGCCTTTGTATCTGTCTTTACTCAGCAAAATGCTTTGAAATTTATCCATGCTGTTGAATGCATCAGTAATTTGTTCCTTTTTATTGGCAAGTAATATTTCATTGAATGAATTTACCAGAATTTGTTTTTTCTTAACTAGTTGAAGGACATTTGGGTGGTGGTTAGTGGCTGTTGATTATGAGCAAAGCTACTATAAACATTCACGTAGAGCTCTTTGTGTAGGAAAATGTTTTATTTCTCTTGTCTAAATATTTTGAAATGAAATTTCCAGTTTATATGATAAGTGTATGTTTAACTTCGTAAGATACTGCTGAGCTAGTTTGCAAAGTTGCTGTGTCATCAGCAATATATGAGTTTTGATTACTCCATATGCTCACCAGTCTTGGCATTGCTAGTCTTTTGAATTTTAACCTTTCTAGTAGGTATTTAGTGTTATCTCATTGTGATCTTAATCTGCATTTTCCTAATGATCAATGGTGTTGGACATCTCTTCATGGCCTATTTGTCATCTACATATCAACAGTAAATTTACATTTCCTGAATTCCATCATTTGTGATACTGTTGACATACATTTACTTCTATACAAACTATGGATCCAACAATACATTGTTACTATTTTCTGCCTTACATAGTTGATTTTCTTATAAAGACATTAGAAATAGAAAAAAATTATTTTTTGTATTTCATATCATTTTTGCCATTAGTATCTTGCTTTTCACTAAAGAACTTCCTTTAACATTTATTATAGTGCGCAGTTGGTGGCAGTAAATTCTATCAGCTTTGATTGGGCAGAAAATTTACATGCCTTAAATTTTTTAAAGGCTTTTTTCTGAGTATAGAAATTTAGATTGATAGGATATTTTTTATTTTAGTCCCTCGAAGATGTTACTTGGTTGTCTTCTGCTTGACATAGTTTCTGAAAAGAAGTCTGCTGTATTTTGATTTTTGTTGTTCTGTATATAACCTCTGCCTTAAATCTGTGGGGATTTTTCAGCAGAAGTATGTTTTGTGTCTCAGCCCCAGCAGGAGCAGACCTCTGCTTTGTATCAGTGCTGGATACTGGCACTCAGCAAATTCCCGGTCCTCTCTCCAAGGGCAGATGACTTTTGCTTTTACCTCCTAAGAGGAAATGGAAATTGTTGTGGGTCCATTTTTAAGTGGGCTTTGTTCTTGCTTTCTCCATGGCATTATTTCAGAATCTAATTTCAAAACTTTAATAGAACTCCAAGGTAGGTGAATTGTAAGGAAAATTTTACCATATGTCCCTTATTCAATTCCATGCCATTATAATTAATTGTATATTAATGGAGATTTTAAAATAAAGCTATGTAGATAAGTGAATTTTTTTTAATTTTAACGCACATGGCCATGAAGATGAAGACACATGAATTTCTTTTAAAACAGTTGAATATGTTGTAGAGATTCCCCAAGGTTTCTCTGATAGTAGCATCTTCATTTTCATTTTGTTAAATACAAAGTTAAAATCAGATTGGCTTCAATAATAGGTATAAACTTTATTAGTGTCAACTTAGCCTTTGTCCTCTTATCATTGTACCACACTCCAACCACCTTTGCTGGTGATGACAGACCCTTTTATAATAATCTAGCACTTTGTTCTTTATATAATTCAAAAGTGGATGAAACGCAGATGTCTTAAAAATCTGCATTGCTAATTTTAGTGTCACTAAAGGCCAGCACATCTCTTTAGAAAGCCCATTGTGATGATCGAATAAAGATTACCCCCACATTACAATTTTCCCTCTTTCATCTCTTTTCTTAAAAGGAAAAAACAGGATTAACTTCTGAGCAGTCTTTCTTCATTATTTTTTATCTTTTTTGGCCCATGTCCTAGACTAAGATTCATATTCAGTTACATATCTTATAATCTTACAAAAACATCTCAAATTTAATTTCTTCCACAAATCCATTAGAAAGCATCTCATTATAACTCTTCCAATAAATTTTGAAAGAAAAAAAAAATCCATGGTGGCCAGTCTTTATGGTTCCTTTTGAAAAGCCAGAGTGTGGGGTTGAAGGTGAAGGTGAGTGAGGGTGGGGCCTTTCAAAAAACTGAATCTTCCCACATATTTACCATACCAACAAATTTTCTGCTGTAATCTACCCTGGGGAAAATTAAATATTCTTCTAAATAATTAGAGAAGAAATTTAAATCACCTTCTACAGGGCATGTTTTAGTTCTGACTATGATGTAACCCAGTTGGCCCAAGGGAGCAAGTTTTTTAAAACTCCCCATGATCCAGTATGTCTGGTCTAAAACGTAGGTTTATTATTCATTCCTACATAGGAATGAATACATAGGTATTGTGTTTTGTGCAGATCAAATGATATAATGTTTGTAAAGTGTTCAACAGTGCCTGAAATATGCTAAGCAGCAAATGAATGCTATGTATTCTTATTAAAATGGTAATTGAGAAGGAAAAAGATGTGAGCAGAAAGATAAATCCACGAAATACGATTTATGTGGGTGTATGTAGTAATCCACGCTTACCTGCGTTTTCACTGCCTGTTTTCAGTTACCCACATTCAACTGTATTCCAAAAATATTAAACAGAAAAGTCCAGAAATAATTCATAAGTTCTAAATTGTGCACCATTCTGAGTAGCATGGAGAAGTCTGGTACCCTCCAGCTCTGCCTTGCTGGAGATAAATCATCCAGCTGTCCAGCATCCACGCTGCCAATGCTGCCCACCCATTCGTCACTTAGCAGCCAACTTGTCTCTGTTATCAGAGCCACTGTCATGGCATCACTGTGCTTGTGTTCATGTCACCCTTATTTCACTTCCTCAAAGCCCTAAAGCACAAGAGTAGCGATGCTGGCAGTCTGGATATGGCAAAGAGAAGCCATAAAGCACTTATTTTAAGGTAAAAGGTGAAAGGTATCCACTCAGTAAGGAAAGAAAAAAGTACATTCAAGTTGCTAAGATCAATGGTAAGAACAAATCTTATATGCACAAAATTATGAAGAAAACAAAAGAAATTAATTCCTAGTTATATAGTAACAATCCATGGTTTCAGGCATCCACTGAGGGTCTTGGAACATATCCCCTGAGGATAAAGGGGGCTTCTGTCCTGGGCTGTTGATGGAGGCAGGAGGGATTTCTGCCTATACAAGAGGATATTGAAGAACTCTCAAAAAGTGGACTAGGCTCCTATAGTATACTACAAAGATATATATTGTAGAAGATGCCAATATTCTCTCAGCCACTCTTTCTAATACTGAGTAGTATTCCATAAAAACTACAGTTTATTTAACCATTTGCCAGCTGAAGGACATGTGGGTTGTTTCCAGTTTGGGCTATCACAAATAAAGTTGCTAAAAACTTTTGTTTTTGCATGATCATAAGTTTCAGTTTCTCTGGGGTAAACACTCAGGGGTGTAATTGCTGAGACATATGGTAGCTCCATGTTTAGTTTTTTAAGAAACAGTCAAAATCTTCACACAGTAACTGTACTATTTTACATTGCTACCAGGTTTATGAGTAATTCTGTTGGTGTTGTCACTCTCTTTTAATTTAATGATTTTGGTATGGATGTGGTGATGTCTCATTGTGGTTTTTATTTACATTTTCTTAATGTTTAATAACATTGCACATCTTTTATATGTATCTGTCATTTTTATATCCTGCTTTATAAAATGTCTCTTCAGAGTTTTTGTCCATTTTCTAATTAGATTGTCTGTTTTGTTTTTACTGTCAAGTTTTTGAAGTTCTTCATATTGTCTAGATATTAGTTATTTGTGAAATATAAGGTTTGCAAATATTTTCTCCCAGGCCGTAGCTTGTCTTTTCATCCTGTTAAAGGGTCTTTGGCAGAGCAAAATTTTAAATTTTGATTAATTCTACTGTATCAGTTTTTTGTTTTATGAATCATGCTTTTGGTATTAAGTCTTAGAACTCTTTATTTAGCCCTAGGTAATGAAATTTTTCTTCTAAGTTTTAGTATAAGTGTTTTACAGTTTTAAATTACACACTTATACTTTGATATCCACGATCTACTTTGGGTTAATTTTTCTATGGGATATGAAACATACCTTGAAGTTGATAATTTTACCTGTTGCTCCAGCACTATTTTTTGAATGTCTGTCCTTTTGCCACATGTCTGCTTTTACTTCTTTGTATATTTTACTTCTTTGCATATTTGTTCATGTTTATTTTTGGGTTTCTTACTTTGTTTCATTGATCTATGTTTCTTTCTTTTTTTTTTTTTTTGAGACAGAGTCTCACTTTATTGCCCAGGCTAGAGTGAGTGCTGTGGCGTCAGCCTAGCTCACAGCAACCTCAAACTCGTGGGCTCAAGCAATCCTGCTGCCTCAGCCTCCCAAGCAACTGGGACTACAGGCATGCGCCACCATGCCCGGCTAATTTTTTTTCTATACATATTAGTTGGCCAATTAATTTCTTTCCGTTTATAGTAGAGATGGGGTCTCGCTCTTGCTCAGGCTGGTCTGGAACTCCTGAGCTCAAATGATCCGCCCGCCTCGGCCTCCCAGAGAGCTAGGATTACAGGCATGAGCCACCGCGCCCGGCCTGATCTATGTTTCTATCTTTCTGCCAGCACCACTCAGTCAACGATATTGTATACAATGTAT